>PVJS01007074.1:5692-57490 GCA_004027185.1 Glis glis
TACCTCCGAGCTACACCTCCAGCCTTATTTTTTATTCTTTATTTTGAAACAGGGTCTCACTAAGTTGCAGACGGCCTCACTAAGTAGATGAGACTGGCCGTGAACCTGTGATCCTCCTGTCTCAGCCTCCCAAGTACTGGGATTACAGGTGTGCACCACCACGCCTGGCTTCCTTCCTTACACACACACACACACACACACACACACACACACACACACACACAGACAGCTTTTTATATCCAAAATAGACTTGTAAACTTATTGTAACTATTTTAACAGTTGTTAAAGAAGAGAATTTTTTATTTTGTTGGAAATTTTGAACTTTCTAATATTAAAAACCATAGCATAATGATGTAGGTTTAATGTAACAGACTAGAGGTGAACTTTCTGTTCATCCCATCACAGAGAAGACACAGTCTATCTGGGTTAGAAGAGGGGAAGAGAGAATAGTTTAGGAGAACAGCTTTGTGAGATGGTTGTGGAGATACTTAAGAAAGGGCTCTGAGCTCTGCTCCATCCTGTCTCATATTAGGTTGCGGATTAGGACCTAGAACTGAGAGCATCCATGGACCAGTGCTTTCCTTTTCTGGATGGAACGTGGGAGGTGAAAACCTATTAGACCCCACTTCCCCAGTCTCCTGCCATGTCTGAGTGATGCAGTTCAAGTAGAGAAGAAAGTGTGTCTCATCCAATAGAGGCATATTGAACAGTCCTGCAATGGCTCCAGTTTCTATTCACCACAAAGTGGAACAGAACAGCATCTAGAAGTTTCTCTTGATTTCCCACCATGCTGAGGCATTTGTAAGTGGCCAGAAAATGATCAAGGAAGCTGAAGCCATTTCATAGTAATGATGCCAGTGACTCCAGATAACCTCTGACATGAAAGCCAGTGAGCCCGTTGGAAATTAAATGCCTCGCTGGAGCAAGAGAGAGGGACAAAGACTGAAAAATCAGATGGGGTGGTGCACCTAAGTAGATGAGGGATTAGATAGGTGGGGCTAAGGCTGGGGCTGAAACACTGGGATAAACCCATAGGATTTGGGTCAGGCTATGTTTTGAATGCATTCCCCAAAGTGCATGTGTTGGGCACTTACCCCACTGTAGCAGTGTTGAGAGGTGGGACCTTTAAGAGGTGATTAGGTCATGAGGACCCTGCCCTCATGAATGGATTAATATCATTGTCGCAGGAGTGGGCTTCTTCGCTTGTTCTCTTTCTTGCCATGCGATGCCTTGATGCCTTCTGCTGTGCTAAAATGGAGCAAGAAGTCTACTGCTGGATGCGGCCCCACAATCTTGAACTTCCCAGCTTCCAGAACCATGAGCCCAATGAATTTTTATTTATTATAAATTACTCAGTCTCCGGTATTTGGTTATAGAAGCACCAAATGGACTGAGACAGATCAATGCAAGGACATAAGAGGGAAGGGAAAAAAATCTAGAGCGAATTGAATTTACCAAGAGCTAACTGAAGGTATGGATTTTTGATAACAACCACAACAAAAAAAATAGCCAAGATTCCAGAAAGTAATTGAATAATAGAAAAGTAAACAAAATTACATTCTTGGCACACCTGTACTTGTGGCCTGGGAAGTTCGTGTCTGACACACATGTCTATTTCCATACCAGCTTCCCTTCACAAAGAAAAGTGTTTGCTATCACTTTATCAAGGGCGATTCATCACATTTCTCTGACAAATGGTACATGTTTGATAATCTTCTGCACATGGCTCCAAAGTAACTGGAGAGAACCCACATTTCTTTTCAACTTGATTATCTTGGAGGATTACATTTTTTTATAGAATAATTCTGATTACATATCCCAAGTTATTGTAAACAGCTGTTTTAATATCTCAGCCTCTGAGCCTTCAGTGCAGACTCCCACATTACCTTTGATTCACGTGTCTATAATTTAGTCTGATGGAATCTTCAGTGATTTAAGCAAGTGCTTTCTCTTTCTTCCTTCCACAGTCATCTCTCCTCATTCTGATTTCAGTTTTAATGTGGAAGCAGCTAGAATACATCTGCCTGGCCAGATTCATGAGCCAGCTACTTCCCATCAACATTTTGAAATGCTGCATGCATGTCAAAACTCTATGCTAAGACTTGAAACATTCGATGCTCCCCCATCCCACCAAACTCACAAAAGCAGGGGGAGATAATGTCATTCCCCCCTTTCCAGTAATTATTGCAGACAAGTCCTTGCATGGCCAGCAGGATGCCAGGGGGAGGGAACGCAATGGATTCCAAATTTCTAAAGTAAATGTACAAAGCATGGAGAAGCAAAGCAAGAGCGTGCTCCATCCCTGTCTTTTCCCCCTTTTAGTTCTGCCAGGCATTCCCTTTGTTCTTTTTTTTTTTCTATCTCACTGAGATTAAAGTGCTGATCTCCCCCCTTTTGAAAATGATGTCACTTTTTTTTTTTTTTGCTTTGGCAGAGAGCAAGTTCATTACAAATCTGCGGTGTGACTGATGGCTTTGAAGAGATAAGGCGGAGGGGAGAACACATTTGGAAAAGGTATGAAACTCAAGAGACAGGTTGACAATTAAACTGGCAGTCAGAGAGATGACAAAGGATAAGGGGAAATAGATGCTCAGTGTAAATATCTTTTCCATATTCTCTTTTACAGCCACCAATTTTTTTTTATTTCCTAATAGTTTTATCCCAAAGAAATGCCATATTCTAAAATTCATTTTGTGTGTTTTCTGGTGAGATCCACACACTTTTGTGTGTGTGTGTGTGTGTGTGGTACTGGGGATGAAACCTAGGGACATTCCACCTCCAAGCTGCATCCCAGCCCCATTTTATTCTTTTATTTTGGAACAGGCTCTCACTAAGTTGCAGAGGGTCTCACTAAGTTGCTGAGGCTGGCCGCCAACCCAGATTCTCCTGTCTCAGCCTCCCACGTACTGGGATTACAAGCATGCGCCACCATGCCCGCTTCCAAACACTTTTTTTTTTTTGCGGTACCGGGGATTGAACCCAGGAGCATTCTACCTCCGAGCTACACCCCGGCCCTATTTTTTATCCTTTATTTTGAAACCGGGTCTCACGAAGTTGCGGAGGCCTCACTAAGTAGCTGAGGCTGGCTGCGAACCCGGATCCTCCAGTCTCCACCTCCCAAGTACTGGGATTACAAACGTGTGCCACCACGTCCGGCTGCAAACACTTTTGATGACATTATTTCAGGCAGGTTATCCTGGAAGTGTGTGATACTCAGGGTAGGGAAAATATTTCCTTCTGCTGTTGGAAAGGGGAAATAGTTTAGTACTGAATCTGATTTACTATAATTGCTGATCACTGGACTATCTATCTGGTAGTTTTTATAAGAAGTATTTCAGATGTAAAATCAGATCGAGAGCAGAACGCACATTCTAATGTCATGTATGTTATTTAAAATTATTACTGACAGATGCAGAACTTGGGAATTTAAAGATCTTCTTTTATCTCCCAGTCTCAATTGTAGTGGAGGCAGTGGGCATATAAGTGGTTGCATGGGCCAATTTATTGAAGTGTGTGACATCTAGTAATTAAACACACACACACACACACACACCCTAGAGCTTACAGCATCTATTGAAAGTAACATTATCATCTTAGACTTTAATTGGATTTTAGCCTCTCTGCCTTAAAAATGTTCTCATTTTTTGTTTACAAAGGATAGATATTCCTGTGCAGATCAAAATATTTTTTTAAGAGCCAGGCGTGGTGGCACACTCCTGAAATCCCAGTACTTGGGAGGCAGAGACAGGAGGATTGCAGGTTCAAGGACAGTCTCAGCAAGTAGTGAGACTCTCACCAACCTAGGGAGACCCTGTTTCCAAATAAGAAATAAAATTGGGCTGGGGGTGTAGCTTGAAGGTAGAATGCCTCTAGGTTCAATCCCCAGTACAACAAAAATAAAATTATAAAATGAAATGTGTGGGGGTTTTGGGGGGTTAGGGATAGAGGTGGCATGGTGCAGAGAAGTGTGTAGTGAATAATGAGTGGGAGAAGAGAACCAGTGAGATGAATGTCCGCCAGACAGCATAGCAGATGAGAACACAATTCATTCTTTCTCTTCCTCCCGTGGCTCTTCTCTTCCTCCCATCTCCATCCTGCACCTCCAGCCTTCCTTGTCAGTAGTTGCAGGACTATTGGTAACTGCATCCTGCTTGTCTGGAAAGGAGGCTGGAAAGTGCTGGAGGTGTTTTCTACTCCCACCCTTCATGCCTGCAACATGTAATGTGGCAATCCTAACACCTGTTTTAATTTTTTGCTTGCCATTGGGCTTGAAGGAACCCTTCTCAATAACGTCTACTATATTGTTATTTGTCTGCTCACCCTTCTCCATTGCTCCCCATTGCCTTCAGGATAAAGTCCCAGCTACTTAGGTCTCCACCTTTGTTTCCTTCCATGAACCCTTGCTTCTTGTCAAACATCTCCATTGCACACTCTCTCGAATCCTAATGGTTTGCCTGGTTCCTGGATGCCGTTGGTTTTTTCATTCCTTTGCTTGTGCTCTTTCCTCTAACCCAATGTGTCCTTTTGCCTCTTCTGCATCTAACAAACAGCCTCATTTCCTTGCAGTCTGAGGACCAGCTTGATCTCCTCTGTGAAATCATTCATTTACTCAAAGAGGCTTGATCACGCTTTCCTTCTAACCACACCTTAGCTTCTACTCTGAGTTTAGCATTGTTAGTGTAGTCTTAGAAGTCTATGTGTCTTGACCAGGTGGCAGCATAGCAATCTTTATGAAAGTCTGGTGTGTCCTGGTCCCATGTGCGCATATCTGATTTAAGGAAACTGGTTAGATACTCAGACACTTCTTCCACTTCCTTTTTTAGAAGAAAAAATCCATTTAAAGTTTTTTTTATTATTATTTAAACAGATATTATTGGTAGATAAAAGATAAAAAGTTATTGGCAGATAAAATATCTCAGAAGATACCTTAAGAAATTTGCTATTTTGGTTTGGTTTCACCGAGGAAGAAAGCACACGCAGAGACCAGGATTCAAGTGCAGGTTCTTTATTTGGAATGTGGTCCCTGGCAGTAGAGCATGCCAGGGAGGTTCAGGCGAAGTGAAGGAAATGCCTGCTAACAAAGCGAATTTCCAAGGAGAGATGGTGATTCAGTCCTGATGGTTCTCCTGCATCCTGTGTGCTCTGAGCCATCACAACTGAGGATGAATTTCACACCAACTCCCAGGCAGACCTGGCTGAGTGTGGCTCCCACTTTCCTATTCCTGCACTTCTACAGGCTGGGTGGGATTTTGTGGGCAGAGAAGGACCACGGGCAAGGAGACGTAGACACTGCAGGCACTGAAGTGAGAAGCCCCTCACAGCCTTTGCTCCTTCTGCCAATGAGGTTCATTTAATCAGGAATGGCTTGAGTCCCTCAGATACTAATTTCTACTGTGAACACAGTGAAATTCCCACTGTGGAGATCAAGCTGTCCATTCCAGCAACATCATAACCAATGCTATCATCATTGCCTGGGATGCAAATTCATGGATGACTGTAGAGGGCTAATGATGAACCATGGTCAAATATTCTGGAAGGCACCTTAATCATAGCCAATACCCAACATATAGAAGTAGCATTCATACAACACTCATAGAAATCCATCCATTACAATGTAGTTATTGTGGAATTGTGATTGATGTTGAAAACAAAATAGGTGCTTATTACATATTTGTGGAATGAATTATTATCGTTGTGGCTATTACTGTTATTGCGAACTTTCTTGCAGGATCTTGCTATGCAACTTTTATTCCAAGGAGCTCCAGCGCACTGCCCAGGCCAAGTTGGAATGACGTCATCTGAACTGACCTGCAGACTTGCTGGGAAATATACACCTTGGACTCTGCTTGATAGTGCTAAGGAGATTTATAGGAGCATGAAAAGTAGCACTGATACCATAACAGACTCTACATGTCTGTGATGCTGTGATGAGATTCCCTGGCCAGAGCTTTTTCTAAGGCTATTCTGTATGACAAATTGTAGTTATTCTGGAAGTGGTATTGAAGACTGTGATGACTGTTAGGATCAAGCAACACAATGCATTAGCAATGCATTATCCAAGAGATTCTGTAAAAATCCATTTCAGCGAGGTGTCTTGGCTCACCCATACAAGTAAGACATCTCTCTTGAAGTTGTTGATATCATTGACAAATTTTGATGTAGCCCCTAATGGACAAAGCTGATATTAGTTGCTTAACATCTTCAATAATTATACAATTTCAAATTTCTTTGGTCTAGTTTCATCTCATTCATATTTATATTGTTATTTGTGTATCTTAATAAGCCATGCCATATCATTTTTGTTTGGGAAAGAAATAGTAGTTAATTGATTTTAGATATTATTAAGACTAACATAGGGATTCAAAGATGCTCAGAAAAAAGCAAGGCTTGTCTTTGATGATCTTCATTTCCTTTTCTTATACCCAACCCATGAGTTCAAAGAAGTGGATAATACTTTTTAATGGTTGTTCTAAGCACACAGTCTGTTCATTATTAAAACACAACCTGTGGTCAATGCTTACTATTGTTCTTGAGTAGAGTTCCACATCCTGTTCCTTTACAGATTTGTTATAAAATTGCAACTTACTCATCCAAATGTTTGTGTTTGGGTAGAAGAATAAATGGAAAGATGAAACAGTACTACCCTTGGTTTCTTTCCTCCCTTCCCTCCCTTCCTTCCTTCCTTCCTTCCTTCCTTCCTTCCTTCCTTCCTTCCTATTTTTCTGGGGGAGGAGGTACTTAAATTGCTCTGTTTCCATTGCCCACAAAAGGCTAGACATATCTGATACATCCATATTTGTAGCAAGACAAATAGGTTCCAGAAAGGGCTTTTACATTTAATTGACTCATTCCTAACTCGTACTGGCAAAAAGAGAAATGCCTTGCATGTAAGTGGTAGTGCTCCCCTTCAGGCTAAGCCCTTAACAGAAATGCTTGAACTGCGTCAACAAAACAAACACAAAGAAAGATTGGTAATATTATGAATACCAATCTTGAATGGAAGCAAACTTTCAGCACTCTCCTGAAATAGCTGTTTGACAAATTCAGTTTTCTGATTAGAAACTGTAAATGAATTGAAAAGAGAAATACTTCCACTGTCTAAACCGTATCGGTGACCAGGATGCCAAATTAAATCTTCAAAAGAAACATTTGGTTATTTATCCATTCAGTCTTGTGCCTTAAGTTGATGGAGTTGAACATTCAGAATTTTCCACATTGGTTTAAAGAGTTTCATATGTAAAATTATGTATTTAAGGGAGAGTGTTACATTTTTTCTCTATTCATATTTCTAAAAATTTGTCACATACGAAAAATTTCATCTTTCATTGGAATGCTTATTTAATTATCAAGGGCAGCTTTTGTGAGGAAAGCAACACTATTTTAAAGACAAACCCAATTTGTTTGCATATAAAATATAATGTGAAAATTAATATTGTGCTGTGTTTGCAATACTGTGAAAATATTGAGATTTTATTTTGACTAATTATGCATCTTAACTCATCCTAAAATGAAGCATTTAGCTGAGACATATTCTTGTTTTGTACTTTCTTTTAAAGTGAAGGTGTGAATTTTTCTTCTTGGCTGTGTTCCAATTTGTGCAATAAAATTACACTTTCTTTTTTTTTGCGGTACTAGGGATTGAACCCAGGGGCACTCTACCTCCAGCCTATACCCCCAGCCCTACTTTTTATTCTTTATTTTGAAACAGGATCTCACTAAGTTGCAGAGGGCCTCACTAAGTAGCTGAGGCTGGCAAAGAACCTGCGATCCTCCTGTCTCAGCCTCCCAAGTACTGGGATTACAAGCGTGTGCCACCACGCCCAGCTTTACACTTTCTTAAAAGTCCTCCGCTTTTGAACTTTCATTTTCTTGTGTACAGTTCATAATTACTCCAGAGATGATTGCAGATCAAAATAAGATGATAATAATACAATGAGCAATGGGTTTCTTTCAGATGGAAAACAACCATTGTATCTTATTATATTGTTAAGGGTTGTAAACTATGACCTATGGGCTGAGTTTGCCCTGAAACCCCTTTCTCCATGGAACTCAAGTTAAAAATAGCTTTTCTCCCATTCTGTAGGCTCTCTCTTCAGTCTCTTGATTGTTCGCATCGCTGTGCGAATCTTTTTAATCTGATTCTCAGTTCTATTCCCTGAGCTTTAGGGGTCTTCTTGAAGAAGTCTCTACCAGTGCCCACCTGATGGAGAGTTGGTTCTATGTTTTCTTCTAGTCATTGCAAAGTTTCTGACCTGATTTCTAGGTCTTCGATCATCTTGAGTTGACTTTTAAACAGAGGTCTCATTTCACTTTTCTACATATGGATATCTGGTTTTCCTAACATGTCATTTTACTCAGCCATAAAGAAGAACAAAATTATGTATTTGCAGGATAATGGATGAAACTAGAGATCATTATGCTGAGATCAGCCAGTCTCAGAAAGGCAAGGTTATATGTCATCCCTTATATGTGGACGCTAGAGAGAAAACAGGAAACAAAAACAACTTCAGGTAAACGAGGAGAGACCAAAGAATACTGGAAGGGGGTCTGAGGGAGGGAGGTGGGGAGGAATAGAGGAGGACTGAGGAAAGAAACTATTCAAATAATGTTATGTCCATATATGACAGTATCACCACCAAGCTCACTAACATGTATGTGGAGGGAAGAGGAAGGGAGCAGGTGGAACGTGGAGGAAAATGTATCAAATGATGTGCACAGGTATGTTTGCATTACTTTGAATGTCGCTATGCTATATAATTACAGTGCACCAATAAAAGTATACAGTTTGTACATTTTTAAATGTTTGGAAAAAAGAAGTATATTTCACAATACATAAAAGTTATATGGGATTCAATTTTCAATGTCCATAAGTTAATGTTTTATTGGAACATAATTCTGATTCATTTACATATTGTTTATGACTTTTGTGTAAAATACACAAAAAATTGAGTAGTTATGACAGAGACCATTTGGCCAGTAAAACATTAAATATTAGCTATCTGGTCCTTTACAGAAAAAAAAATGCTGATTTTGATAGCAATTTTCTCTCTCTCCTACAATCACACAGATAGATAGATGATAGATAGATAGATAGATAGATAGATAGCTATGATTCATCCATCCATATCTACAAATATAATCTATCTACATCTATTTCTGTATGTCCATAGGAGAAAAAACTTATACCTGTTTAGTCTCAAATGTGTTTGGGCATGTTTATAATGGTATGGAGAACAAAATTTATACCCATCAATATTGGTCTTAATTGACACTTCATGTTAAAATGACACACAAATTAACAGAAGATGTCATGTCATTGTCATATGAATACATTACCAGCTCATCCTCACATTTCCTCTAGACAAAGATGTGGCTTGCACCATCGGGCAGACACTGAAGTTTAAATAAATCCCTTTTCAGTATGTTATTTTTCCAGCTCCCATGTTTCTGGCTCACATAGTCTCATAAAAAGCTTTAAATTTACTACATTTCTAAAGGGATACAGTTTGTGCAGTAGGTAACTGTCACATTCTATACAGACATTGGTAAAATACATTCACAAAGCAAATCAGCTATTCCTCTCCTTTGCCCAGAGATAGAAAATCACTCGATCTCATAAAAACCTTCTGATTTTATTTTATATTTTTATGGCTGAAAATATGAAGCTGAGTGGTGACTCAGGTGGTATTTACTGCTTTTAAACTGTCCTTCCTCTAATTCTTATGTCAGATAGCAAATATTTAGGCATGGAGGACGAGTATTGTTTGTTGCATGCCCACGATCACTTTCTTGAACCATGAAAACTGAAAATAATGGTGTGTGTGTGCTTGTGTGTGCATGTGTGTGTGTGGTTAGTTATGCACAAAGGAAAAATACAGTATTTAATTTACATATAGGTTAGACCAAAATCAATCCAAACAAAAAAATCATCTAAGACCTGTAATGATTAATACTCTAAGTAGATGATATTTTCCAACCACAATGGATATATCTAGATTTTGAGACCAATTGTCTTGCTAGATAATTCAGGCCAGTATCAGAATGACAGTGTAGACCTTTAAGTATCATTTAATGATTATTAAGAAAATGGTGTGACAGAGTTTAAAAGGCAAGCACATACTACATTTCTGCTAAAACAAATACTCTTAATTTCTTACTCAGAGATCCCCTTACATGTAGGCTAACATGATAATGATAATAAAGACTCTTAGAAGTCTCGAAGTCATTATTGCTCTGTATGCTATTAATAATATATTTTTTTCCTGTGTTCAAGAAATTGAAGGTGAGGATCTACTGTTTAGCTCTGACAGTTAAGTGTAAACTTTTAGGAATGTGGGAAGGAGGAGAGTAAGGAAATGAGGGGATTTATATTTCTGAACAGTGCTGGGTCCTGAGAAGAAGGCAGCCAAAGCAAAGGGAGGGACAGGCGAGTAGAGCTACCACTGGCAGTCAGAATGGCCCTTCCTCTCTTAGACAGGCAGTGTCACAGTCCCCCTGGATGGGCTGTGCTCTCTTTATCTCCTCACTTTTCCAACTCCATCGTACTCTTGCTCTCCACCCAGGAACACTGTGGAACATTCTTTATTTGAATGCAGTGAAACTGACCCTTGTCTGCAAGCTGCCAGCTCCTTACTGAAGAATAATTTTGTCCAAAGTTAGCCTTGCTCAATTCCTTCTATTATATGGTACTGTAATGCTGTCAGAAGCAACACATTCTGGTAGATGATACAATCCATCAGGATACTATTCTTGAACTCAAAACAAGTTTTACATGTTCTTTTCTTTTTTTTTTTTTTTTGCGGTACCGGGGATTGAATGCAGGGGCGTTCTACCTCCGCGCTACGCCCCCGGCCCTATTTTTTTATACTTTATTTTGAAACCGGGTCTCACGAAGTTGCGGAGGGCCTCACTAAGTAGAGAGAGAGAGAGAGAGAGAGACAGGGAGGGAAAGAGAGCGAACGCTCGTGCGTGCGTGCGCATGCGCGAGCTGAAGCTGGCCGCGAACCCGGATCCTCCGGTCTCCGCCTCCCAAAGTACTGGGATTACAAGCGTGCGCCACCACGCCCGGAGCTATTTTCTTAAAATACTCTTAATTCCTTTAAGTATTTGGAAAATATTAAGAAATAGTATTCTTTGACTTCCCATATTACCTAATATTGCTAGTGTCTTGATAAACCCAAGGGGTATTTACTATATTTTATTTACAAAATAAGCCGGGTGTGGTGGCGCATGTTGTAATCCCAGTACTTGGGAGGCTGAGACAGGAGGATCGCAGGTTTGCGGCCAGCCTCAGCTACTTAGTGAGGCCCTCCGCAACTTAGTGAGACCCTGTTTCACAATAAAGAATAAAAAATAGGGCTGGGGGTGTAGCTTGGAGGTAGAATGCCCCTGGGTTCAATCCCTGGTAAGGCCCCCCAAAAAATTAGTAAAATAAAGACCAGGTGTTTTCCTGTTTTACAAAACAGGAAAAAATGTTAAGTACATAAAATATGGTTGCCTCCTTTAACCTCTTAGATACACTTAAATTTTAATAGCGTATTTGTCTACCTTATCAGATTCTATGTTGTGTTGATTTTTTAAAAAATCCCCTAAAATTATTTGTATTAAATTTCAGAGGTATGTAAATTATATCTGTATTTTCTGTCCTGAACTACTTGAATAACCTATGATGTGGTCATATAAACATCAGCCACATTCTGGCCCAAAATGCCTTAGAATTGAAAAGCAGTTTTCAATTTCTACTTGTATTTGGATAACAAAGTCTTTAGGTTGGTTAGGGCTAAAAGCGCCATCTACTTCTAAGATGAATTAGTTTCATTTTTATTTTTATTACTGTATTGCCGGTTTCTCTTCCAAATTACATTTTTAATAAATTTGATCTATAGCCATTTTGAAGGGTGAAAGCCCATAAACACATCTTTCTGCTTTAATTGCCTTTATAAAGCAATTACTCAAAAGGGCAGTTTTTCTTCCCAATTGTACCACCAGTTTTTATAAGTGAATCTGCCAGACTCTCAGGATTAACTGAAGCTCACAGCTGAAAATGAATCTTATACTACAGGGTGTTAATATATTCACACCTCAATTTATATTGAAAAAAGGGGGGAATAATTGCCCTTTCAAGGAGGTTGTATGAAGAGCTCAGATAACACTGATATTCTAATTTCTTTATGGTAGCCTATATATTTTATTCTGCAAATCGCGATGCTTCCATTACCAGGTAACTGCTCTCTGTCATTTGCAGGGAGTTAAAAAAACCATGCTTTTTGCCCTAGAACAGCAGGCTTGAGCAGGTTTTCTATGGGCACCATGCCACATGTGTCTTTCTTTCTAGCATTAGGTGCACACTCCCCGCCTAGTTGATCTCATCCAGTCATGACCTGCATTCCAGCATCCATCCCCACGCCCCTGCCCCGCCCATCTTTCGCATCTCTACTCAGATCTCTCCCTGAACTCAGACAGGCACACAGTCTGTCGCCTCTTCCCTTTGAATGTCTAACTGGTGCCTCAAACTCAGCGGGTCCATAGCAGGACTCCTGAGTCGGCCTGCAACCTGTCTCAGTCTAAGGTACACACAATTAAGACATGCATCTAAACCCTTGTAGGAATATATAACGCATCTTTATCTCCCACATTCTTCCTCTAATCTATTACCAAGATCTATGGCGACTGTCTTCATAACCCAAACGTGTATGCACAGAACCTGAGCGTGTCTCAACATCTCCTTGGGTAACACCCAAACTAAGCTGCAATCATCTCTCATCCAGACTGAAATATGCTACCAACAGGTTTCCCTGGCTCTCAATGCCAGCTAGAATGATATTGTAAAATGTAAATCAGAAATTTTCTCACCCTTGCTCAGAACTCCCTGATGGGCTCCATCACACTCAGCACGCAATTCAAGCCCCGTGTGCTCCGATGTCATGCATAAGTGACTGTCCACCTGCCCCTTGTGGCTCATTGCTCTCCATGCTCCTTCTCACCCACAGTGCTCTGTCCACACTGATCCTCAGGATTTCTGTGAAGAGAAATCCACACCCATCCCTGCCCAGGGCCTGCGGCCTTTCTGTTGCCTCTATCTGGAGCATGCTTTCCCAGGTCTTCAGATGGCTCATTCTCCTATTTCGCACCTGCTGTGGCTCAAATGTCAATTCCTCCAGAAGGTCTTTCCTATCCAAGCCAGCATCTCTTACCCCATTCTGTCACCCTCTGATTGAGCACTTCTTAAATTTTTCTTACCAATTTTGGACCTTTTATTATTGCATTTATTTATTTATTGGTCTTTTTTTTCACCTCTCCCAGTAGAAGGTTGGGAGTTGGTCTCTTCCCCCCTTCCATCGTATTCCCATTGATAACCATTTCCTTTGAAAGAACAAATACATCCTCCCATATGGGAATATTTGATTCTATTGCTTGTGGCCATGGCCACTAGATATCAGATATGAGAATTAAATCAAACCCAAGCATAGAAATAAGAGGCCTGAATTGGCAGAGGTACCACCTGACTCAGCAAGGGTGTAGGAGGGAAGAAATGGAAGAAAAGCAGAGAAAGAAACACTGAGCCTTGGCCTTCTCAGATAAATGCTAAGAATAAATGGGGAGACGAATAAACAAATAAATTGCCATGAGTATCTCATTTAATGGCACATCAAAAAAGCCATGGGGTCAAACTGGAAAGTAAAGATCAGGAATCCATGTTTTTTTTTTTTTGGTTTGTTTGCTTGTTTTGTAATTTTGAATTTCTCATGAAAACTGAGACATCATCCTATCTCAGCAGCTGCAAAAATCACTGAGAAGCATTTTAACAGCACAGGCTTTGTAGCCACCCCTGGGATTTGGGGTCTGGACTCTAGAGGATTCCGATGCAGGTGGGCAAGGCATCTTTCTTTTGAAGGATGGTGGCTCAGAGCACTGCAATCTCTACACTATTTTCTGAGTAGCGCGAAGAAAAATATTTTTCTAATTTATTTTAGATACACAGTAAAATAATAATTTTCAAGATCATCCATAATTCACAACTAATGAATGTATAAAGGTCTAGGAAACATCAATCCTGCCTAATTTATTTCCATGCAATCACAAGACATTGTTTTTGCAAACTTACTGTTGATTCACATGGGTGTTACTGAAACAATTTTGGCATTGCCTCAGCCATTGGTGAAAATTGGGACAATTATAGCATATACATCACATGATTATTCAAGTGAGTTAAGTGATATAAAACACTAAAACAGTTTAACATATAGTAATCACAGTTAACATTAGTGATTGTTATTATTGTTATTATAAGTAATACTTTAAAGAACTTTTAAAGTTTTGTTCATTTAACTATTTACATTCTTAATTTGGTGACCAAAATTTTACCTGGGATATAAACTCATGACAAAATTTCTATAAATTCTAAGTTAATTAGACACAGAACATTCCATATTATAAAAATCACTTAAACCAAATCTCAGTCAGTATGATAATTAGCCTAATTTTTATCTCTAATAGTGAACTGAAATAGTTTTTTTTTTTTGTACTGGGGATTGAACCCAGGAGTATTCTACCTCTGTGCTACACTCCCAATGCTATTTTATTTTTAATTTTGAAATAAGATCTCACTAAATTGCTGAGGGCCTCGCTAAGTTGCTGAGGCTGGCTTCGAACCTGTGATCCTCTTGTTTTAGCCTCCCAAATACTGGGATTACAGGAGTGTGTCACCACTCCCGGTTTAGGTATTTCTTTTAATCCATTCTGTTAAATTAAAAATATGCATTTTTATGATGGAAAGTCAGAAAATGCATAAAGAACAAGTATTACTATGTAACCCAATAATGTATTCCATGCAAAATCTTATCTTATTGTATGCAGAAAAATTTTGCAAAATAGAACTGTACGAAAGTTGTGCCATATTTACATATTTCTAAAAAAATTAAGATATAATATATAATTCATTCTATTTTAATTTTTATTTTATTAACTTTATCTCATACTATGTACCCCCTGCGACTTGAAAAATAATATGTCTTTACAACCCAAGTATAGGCATTGTTTCATAAGAAAAACAGTAAAGCTACTGTATGCCAATATCTATCCCCCAATGTGACTTTCCAGGATTTGCAAAGGAATGAAAACGCTCCAGGTGTACCCTCCCTCCCCAGAGTGATCTTGGAGGATGACAGCTAGACAGTCTCACCTAGAGCTGCCTAATGACACACTTTCATGATAACTGCTCGCTTAATTATGCAGAGTGGCAATGAAATATTTGAATAGCAACAAAAGAGAAGTCAAGTAACACTTAATCCACCTTAATTGCGTGGTATTTGAAAAGGGATATTTCCCTAACATGAACTCCAGCTCCAAATTGCTGTTCCGTGCTGTTAGCAGGGGCATTCAACCCAGTGCTCAGCTTCCCGGTGTTCGCTTGGTCAGACACACTTCTGCACAGTATCGTAGAGCCTTCTCTTTCCACTGACAAGTGAGTGGAAATCATGCCAACATTTCTTACTATTCCTTTTTAAAAAATTTCTTGCAGCCTGACACTCTCCAGACAATACACCCATCCTTCAACTCTACAGCTTCAATATAATTGTATTTCCCTTTATTTCTCACTTTTATGTCTTTGTTTTGAAAGGCAATGGTGTGTAGATAAAAGCTGAGGAGTAAGACACACAGAGAATTGAATTTCAGCTCGACTTGCTTACTTTGTGACCTTGGACAAGTTACTTAACCTGCCTCATTCTCGATTTTCTCATTTGTAAAATGGTGATGATTATTTTATAATTTGGTGGTGAAATCTGAATATTATGAAACATAAACATCATCTGTCAACCGATGCAGCCTGAATATAGCTTTTCCTTTCCTTTCCTTTTTATTGTATTGTATCTGTCTCCGTATTTTGTTGTATACTTGTCACATATTTTAAATTTTCTCATCCGCTTTGCTTTTGATATTTCCAGAATGGTCTCAGATGCATAATGTATAACTGGGCCCATCCGCCTTACCCCTGTCTCTCTTTTGGTTTTTTTTTTTCATCTTCACATTTATTTTCTTTCAAATCGGACATGTTTTATTATTGGAAAAGTTTGAAGTTTTCACATACAAGTATATAACAAACAGCTCCATCTCAGCCCCTTATCAATTTAATTTATTTTCCCTTTCTCCAGGGTGATGGCTATAGATTCAGTAATAACATACTGATATGTATTCTCAACATATCTGACACGTGATCATATGATCACATACAAAGTTTTCTTGACTTAGCTGTCTAATATAGTGTAGCATCCTCTCCTTTGTCACAGGACCAGCATACAATCCTCCAAATGTCATAGTACACGGGGCTGTGTGGACAGCAGCATAGGCTTCATTAGACCAGCAGCTCTTTTTTTTTTTTTTTTTTGGTACTGGGGAATGAACCCAGGGGCCTTCTACCTCCGAGCTACATCCCAGCCCTATTTTTTATTCTTTATTTTGAAACAGGGTCTCACTAAGTTGCGGAGGGCCTCACTAAGTAGCTGAGGCTGACCACGAACCTGGATCCTCTGGTCTCAGCCTCCCAAATACTGGGATTACCAGCATGCACCACCACACCCAGCTAGACCAGCATCTTTTCCAGCAAAACCATTTTGATCAGCACAGTGGTGTCTGCCACTTCGATACCTTCCCAAATATCCTTTAAAAATAGCATCAGACTCATATATTGTGTTAGCTATTTTACTTTCACGCTCATGATATTTTACGTGAGCTAAGATGCCCAGTTCAAGTTCCTAACAAGGGGGACTAGGGTCACCGTCAGCTCACCCACTACCCTGTCTATGGGTTGGGGATGAGATCTCACATTCAATCGCCAACTTCTCCATCTTTCACTTCTGGTGGGAATCCACATAATTTCTTTAAAAACCTTTCCTTAGAATGGAAACAGTTTAATTATCTGATTTCTCTCTCTACATCCCTTTTGGCCATTCATTTTGATCTCTAAACTCACCACTCCCCCATCTTCACGAACACAGTAAGAGGATTATAGAATGTTTCCTTAGTTTCCCTTAGCTTTTTTCTTTTCGTTCACTTTGATCCATCAACACAGTGGCCCTCATTTTGCTCCCTGATTTGCGCTCTCTTTTCTCCTTATGTTTCTCCCCACTGCTCCCGTTGGACGAATCCTAAACTGGAAATGCCTTGGCTGCTGTTAATTCTTTGAGCTTCACTTCATCTTCTCAGACCACATCCCCCAGAACTCACCAGAATTCTCCTGGACCCTGATGTCCGATGAAAGAGCAAAGTTTTTCTCAACTTGATATTTCTGCTGGTGTTTGAACGATCTTTTTGCTCCGTAGGAATGAGTTCATTTTCCAAATGCGTTTTCCAATTTATCCAGCCTTTAGGGAAGATACTAGAGATTGGAAAAGGCAAACTTTTTTCTCTCTCTCTCTCTCTCTTTTTTTTTCTCACACAGAAAGCCTAACCACCTTAGGACCCTTTATAAGCATTTTTTTCAGACTTTCTGTGTGTATATACTTGAAAACCTTGTAAATTGTATATCCATTTCAGACTCATTCTACATATTTGTGTTCTTTGTTTAGTTTTAGTTATTTCTGGTTCCACCAGTTTTTTTTTTATCTCTCCCAAAATGAATCTTATATTCTCTCCCAGTGTGACCATTTTTCTTCTTTAAAGACACATCCTTAAGTAATCTATCCATTTATATTTGGGGTGCCATTGGCAGCGGGTAAGAGGACAGCTGCAGTACATGCAGTGCAATTAAACTCTATTTTTTTCCTGCAATTTACATGGATAATCATCTGACTCAGAGTTCGCTTACCTCTTAAACGTCTACGTGCCCCGTCCAGCTGATGCGATGTTTCCAGATACACTCACTCTTAGCACAACCATTTCCCAATTTCTGGACTCAAAATCAAACAAGTTTATTTAGTTTGAGTTCCAAAGGCTGCAACTCTGATTACTGTGCATTAATTACGTGCTCTCATTAGCTTCTTTTTAACTGTGTCATGCATATATTTAACCTGCTCATCCTTCAAAGTTTTACACAAAACCTCTTTTCTCTTCCCATGACTCGTCTGAATCCACAGATTTCTCACATTCATGGAAGCACAGTATTCTTTCCTAATTCTTTTTTTTTTAAATTGAGTTTCACTTATTGTAGACTATTGGAAGCTTTTTTTCTCATTTATTTATTTAGCCATTACACTGTTGTCTCTCTAATTCTGTTTGTTTTCTCTGGAAAATTTTCCCATATTATTTTCCCAATGTCTCCTTCTTTCTGCATAATCTCTGTTCTATCTTATATTCCTTTCTGTCCCTCTCGATCGCCACTAAGTATTTCATTAGTTTTCCTTCTTTCACCATGACAACTTGAAGTTATTCTTTTTAAATATTACACTCATCTATCTGAATATCTGAATCTATCTGAATGTTTTTTTTGCTGTTGCTGCTTTCTTCCTCAAATAGTTCTGAATAAGTTCCCATATTCACTGCTGCTGGAACTTAGAATGATAAGCTTTTAGGAATTTTCATAAATTCCCTTATTCATCATCAAGATGACAAAAGTTACAATACACACTGCAACAGCTAATATTATATTTACCTTTATTATTAACTGTTATTACAGTTAGTTACTTTATTGAGAGTTTGCAAATATTTATAGGGAGTTTACTAAATGCCAGTCCCACTGCTAAATGTTTCCCTTGGCAGAATTCTCTGATGCAGATACTGTTAGCCCTTCATTTGATGGAGGACAAAACTGAGTTTTTCAGGAAAAGTTGTCCAATTTAAGGCATAGCATGCTGAACATCACACAGCAAGTAAGAGGCAGATCTAATATTAGACCAGCTACTGTGACACCCCTCCTCAAGTCCCCAGGAATAAATCTTTCCACCAATATGAGCTGCCACATGCAAATAGGCTCAGGCTCAGTATTTACCAAAGTTTCTGATTAGTGAAGGCAGCTAGAAATCCAAATATTGCATTGGAAATTTTCCTTGGAGAAGTTGCATCTATTTAAAAAGTATCAAACATGATACCAGCAAAAACAAAGACTCTGTATGCATAATGTAGTTCATCAACTTCTAGCTCCTTGTAAAAGGATGTGATTTTCCAGGTGGGTGAAGTCTAACCATCAAAAAGAGCATGATACCGTTCCAGGTACTGCTCTCCTTATCTGTGTTTTGTGTCATACCTAAAGACATTTTTAAGAAACTAATCAAACTATTCAAAAAACTATGGAGTAAGAAATAATGATCTCCTTCCTTTTAATCTACTCCCTTCCTCTACTCTTCCTTCCCAATTTCATTTGTTTCTTGTTAGATCTTTTGTTGCCGAGTTCATATAGATTTCCTGTGACAATTTGCCTATTTCATTTCCATATTATTTATTTATTTATCATAGTTCCTGGAAGAACATCTATAAAAGTCTTATTATAATAACATTTACTCCATGGTCATTTTGTGCATTTTACCATCAAAATGTAAAAGAAGTCATTTGTGTCTTTGCTATTTCATTATTTCTTTTAACTGGTATAGTATGATATAAATAGAAAACCATTTTTGCAAATGGCCATTATATGTAGATGATGTCTTGACCTATGTTTCTAAGATAATTTAACCTATCCCACATATCATCCATAATGAAAATGTATTTAGGTGATTAACCTCATTTTCCTTTCAAGCCAGTTTTGTGTTTTACTAGCATCATTCCCTGGTCACAGATAAAACTAATTTGCCAAAAAAAAAAAAAGCTTTGAGATGGTTAGGTTCTATTGATTCAATTAAAACTTGCAGATGAGAAAACTAATGTTTAATATCGTTCTAGGGCCCCAAAAGTAGATACTGACTGATCAGTAATGAGCGAGTAAATCTTCTTACTAGTATTTTACTGTCTGTGTTGAGATACTGTAATCTTCACTTGTCAAATCATATTTATACCTGCTATTTCATGACAATTACTATCATATGTGCTAAACATGGTCTTGAGATATTTCTTCCATGTATAACAAAACAGTAAATAATCATCTGTGATAGGATGAATTGGCAACTAGTATTAAAATATTTTCTTAAATTAGGAAAAAGAACATACTTACGCTTATGTACTTTTATTTCAGATCTAAAACAGTTTTTTAAAAATGTTCCTAAAAACTTAATGTAAAATATATCTGCTAATGTAAAGGAAGCTTATATTACATGAAAAAGCAAGAGAAGAGTTCTTTATTATTGAAGAACTATAATTTATGTCCTCTAACAGTTGTTAATTTAAGGGAATTGCACACATATTATCATATGTATATGTGTTTATATAAATATTATATATATGAATAGGTATATAATATATATAGGTATAATTATATAGGTAAATTAACCTGACATATTGAACTACCATGATTCTTGAGATGTCATAAAAATGCAGTTGTAGCCAGGAGTGGTGGCATATGCTTGTAATCCCTGTACTTGGGAGGGGAAGATCGCAGATTCGTGGCCAGCCTCAGCTACTTAGTGAGGCCCTCTGCAACTTAGTGTGACCCTGTTTCAAAATAAAGAATAAAAAAATAGGGCTAGGGGTATAGCTTGGAAGCAGAATGCCCCTGGATTCAATCCCCAGTACTGCAAAAAAAAATGCAATTTTATATGTTTCACTTTGTTTCTTTAAAATTCATTTCAATATAACCTATTTACTGAAAGTCATAGAACAAATATTGGGAGATGCAATGACTGTTCTGCTCACTCTTGAAAATAAATAGCCTTATGGTCACTTTAAAATAAAAACCCAAATTATCAGTTCAGAACCTTAAAATGTCCAATCCTAAACTGGGTGTGGTGACACACACTTGTAATCCCAGTACTTGGGAGGCTGAGACAGGAGGATCTCAGGTTTGGTTGCGGCCAGCCTCCACAACTTAGTGAGACCCTGTTTCAAAATAAAGGGCTGGGGGTATAGCTCAGAGGTAGAATGTCCTTGGATTCCATCCCCAGTACCACACACACAAAAAAATGTCTAATCCTAGATATTAAAGACTCCTTTCCTTTCCCAAGTAGCTGTTTAGGCTTTTGCTTTGCTGCTCATCTTCTTCCCACTCATAGGGTCAGAGTGTGGTAAGAGAAAAAGAATAAAGAGAAAAAGGATTTCATGCTGTGGACAGAAGTCTTACATTAACTTTCTGTGTTCCGTCCTGTGAGATGTATGCAATCAACACTTGTTTTCTATTTCCTTTGTGAAGTTCTTCCAATACCCAGTTCATAGATATATTTTATTGGTGCATTATAGTCTCATGTCATAATGTAGTTCATAATGATAGGGATATACATGTACACAGCACTTGATAAGATATTTGTGATTTCCTCGTTTAGCCACTGGTTTCCCAGAAAGAGAGCCATTCTATGTACACCACTCCCAGCTGGAGACCCATTGATCTCCATAGCAGGATTGAAAATATGCTCCACGCAGCTTTCTCCTATGTCTGGTCCATTCTGCCCTCCCCTATCCACTACCTTGACAAACGTTTGGAATTGAGGCTCATCCCTGATTTTTGTGATCACTTCTCCTTTGTCCCCTCTTTTGTCGGCCCTCTCTGCCCTTCAGGGTGAGAGGCAGTGCCTGTCTACTGTGTCCCCCACTTGAATAGATTGCCTCAACTCTGACTCAAGGATAGGTTCTGGAACCCACCAACTAGCCTCAGGTCGAAGCTTTTCCATAGGTCTTTGTGTAAGTTATTTATCTTCTCTGTGCTCAATTCCTCATTTGTAAAAATAAGAACAATAGGAATGATACCTGCATCATAAAGTTTCAAATGGTTAAAAATGGTTGTTTTTAAAATAATTTTCACCAACTGCACTGGGGAGTGAGTGAATGGAGCTCCTCACCTGCCATACCTAAAGTGGATACTTTCATTGGGTTTTCATGAGAATCAAGTAGGTTAATATTTGTTTACTCAATAAAACAGGGGAAGAACAAGAATTAGAAAAGATCACTAGACTTTGAGTCAGGGTCCACGAGGTTTGAATTGAATTTATTTATTTATTTATTTATTTATTTATTTATTTATTTATTTTTGCGGTACTAGGGATTGAACCCAGGGGCATTCTACCTCTGAGCTACACCCCCAGCCCTAGTTTGTATTCTTTACTTTGAAACAGGGTCTCACTAAGTTGTGGAGGGCCTCACTAAGTAGCTGAGGCTGGCTGCGAATCTGCAATCCTCCTATCTCAGCCTCCCAAGTACTGGGATTACAAGCGTGTGCCACCACACCCGGCTATTTATTTATTTATTTATTTAATTTGGTGCTGGGTATTGAACCCTGGGGCATTCTACTTCTGAGCTGTACCCTCAGCCCTTTTTTGTTTGTTTGTTTTTAAACAGGGTCTTGCTAAGTTGCTGAGGCTGGCCTCGAACCTGTGATTTTTCTGCCTCAACCTGCCAAGTACTGGGATTACAAGTGTGCACCACGAAGCCTAGCCTGAATTGAAATCTTTAATCCATTTACTGAGTGAAATTTGGGCAAGTAACCTAAATGACCTTTTTTATTTTGGGGGGGTACCAGGGATTGAATGCAGGGGCGTTCTACCTCTGCGCTACACCCCCGGCCCTATTTTTTATACTTTATTTTGAAACCGGGTCTCACGAAGTTGTGGAGGGCCTCACTAAGTAGAGAAAGAGAGAGAGAGAGAGAGAGAGAGAGAGAGAGAGGGCTGAGGCTGGCCTCGAACCTGGATCCCCCGGTCTCCGCCTCCCAAAGTACTGGGATTACAAGCGTGCGCCACCACGCCCGGCCCCATCTTCTCATTTTATTAGGACAACATCAACTCCAGAACATAGGAAAAAGCTAAACATCCTGCAGGTAACCAAAGGGCTAAAGTCTCAGGACCCTGCCCTCCTGCTGCCATCCAGTATCTTCCTGGTACTGTTCCTAGTTTGTGTCTACTTGTTCTCAGCCAAAAGTCAAAGTCACACAAAACATGAACTCCTGGAGCAGCTTCATGCACACCGAGCTCTATAAATGATATGGCTATAAAAGGAGGCTGAAATAGTCCTGGGTGATGTTAATTTAACTGCAACCATATACAGTGCACATTAAAGTGTAGGAAAGAAAGGCAGCCTATTAACATCTATGAGTGTGTTAGAACTCCATGTACCAATCAGGGGCCACGAAGAGCAAGCTTAAAGAACAGACTTCATGAGCCACTAACTGTGCTTGAAATGAAATATCTGGGCAAAATAAATAAATATCTCCTCAACGCACTTACCTTCCAGAGTGGCAATACTGTTTGGCAGGTAATGCTAGATATTGTTTAAAACTTAATTTTAGAATATCTTCTCATTTTATTGATCAGAATCTGGAGCTACTCTAAAAGGTACTATTCTAATGTGTACGACCTTAGAGAATCAGGGAAATCTTGTGGGTTTAGGTTAGCTAAGTCAATAAGGACTATCTCAGCATGCTAGAAAGATAAGACAAAGCTTTGTCAACCAAATCATCCATTAGTCACTCATCAACTATAACTATCTGAGTCCTCTAATAACATTTATCTTCTGCTTCTCTGTTGGAAGTTCTTGGTTCATATTAAAATTACTTACATGTCTAGCATGAAGTTGTGAATTACTTATAGCCAGAAATTGTCTTTCTCCTCAGTGTTTCTCTGTACCAGCTAGAAAAATATCTTTTGTGCAGAATAAATATAAATGTTTGTGGAATGAATAAATGTATATTTGTCTTTCTACATACACACACTTCACACACACACACACACACACACACACACACACACACACACACACACACAAGCACATATACATTCACCCTAAGATATTATCTACTTGCTTTTCATTGATCCCAATAATGTTTCAGTTTATATGAGGGTTTTGTAGAATAGGTTGAGCCTTATACCCAAGGAATTAATCAAATCAAAGCCTATAGAAACCAGAACAAACTACAAATTATTTAATTTCAGTCCCTAACTCATATTCATATATCTATTATTATATTTGATTACAAAGTCCTTTAAAATGTATTAACTGAACAAAAGCTTTACAGCCACTAGCAATGGCTAAGTGTACATTATGATCACTAAATAATAGAAATTCCCAGAAAACTGATTTCATACCTATAAGAAAAGTAATGCTGAACTAAGAGTAAAGTTCCAAAGTTGAGTTTTCAAATAAAAATTGTTCCCTATAAATAGGCCACTTCCCTTTGGTACATTTTCTGCCCATGATGGTGGATACAATACCCTATCAAAAGATGACAAAAGATACAGAAGAATATACTCAAAACTTAAAGAAGCAAGTTCTTTAAAACTAATTTTATTTGAAGCTCTGTTATTAAGTTTTTAGTAATTGACTTTGTGCTTTAATCTCACAAACATAAAAAGTTTTTAGCAAGTCTAGAAATTCTTAGTGTTTTTAACAAAGTGATTTTGATCAGTGGATCCAATGTGACTTAATCTGAGAAATGATTATCCCTCACAATAGGTAAGTGGGGGACCATTTGAATGCTTGTTGAACCTTATTTCAACACTTCTCAAATCAAACTCACTCTTTCCTTCCAGAAATGTCCTCTTCCTTTTATGTTTCCTGTCTTCATCAATAGATTATCTTCCTTCTAATCACCAAAGTCAGATAGCCCTGGATTATCTTGATACTTTCTTTCTTGTCACCAGCCAGATTTATTGATCCATTATACTCTGAAAACCCTTCCCTTCCCTACTCCAGCCAACCCAGGCCTTTGTTATTTTCCCTTACTACAATAATTTTCTAACTGTCCCTTCTTCTTTCTATTCAATTTTCTATAATACCACTGGATTTATCTTCCTGAAACACCAGTGTGCTTATATTGACTGCCCGGTTTAAAAAAAAAACCTATTTTTAAAAGCATATACATCTGGGTGTCATTGGGCATCTTTTTTTTTTGACCCATGGTGTTAAAATTTTTTTTCAGATTGGTCAATATTTAATAATTTGGAGTATTAACTTATAACATTTATTGATTTTCTTAAAAGAAGAACAACTGGCAACTTTGGATTGACATTTCTTCTCCCAGACTGATTTACTGCTCCCATATAATTCCCAAACACAAGGTCTCTCCTGTCTACAGTCCCCACCACTCCCTACTGTCCCCATGCCTCCCCAGCAATGAAGCATCCTACATCTGTTGCCTGTGTGATCCTCTTATTCCAATCCCACTTCTTCCACTGTATTTCAATGTCCATGTTCCTTGGTGTAGCATTGAAGCCCTAATAAACTGACTTCATTCTCCTCTTTTCTTCTCTTCCTTTATCTGCCTCCCCCCTTATGCTTCAGCCATATCTGACTGCTTCCTGTTTCTAGAAGATGTGTGACCCAGGGGTTTAGAGTACTACACAGTAGACCCAGACTGTCTGGGCTCAAATTTAGTTTTTATCTTTATTAGTTCTACTGTCTTGGACAAACTACTTAACCTCTTTGTGTCTTGAGTATTTCATTTGTCAAGTGGAGATAATTGTGCCCACCTCATCCAGTTATAATAAGGGTTTTAGAAAGCGAATATATACAAAGCTTTTAGTAATCTGTAAATGCTTAGGAAATTTGAGCTATTGCTAATTTCCCACCAAACATTTTTCTCATGAAGCTCCATCAACTGTCCAAATCCTTTTCTTACTCTTTTTATTGGTCCATTTTTACATCTCCTCTACTATCCAACTTAAATGCTGCATTTGGGAAACGTTTTCCAGTATCCCCATCAGAATTAAATGCTCCTTTTGTTTATGTAAGTACTCATAGACTAATTGGTTAGACTTCTTTTATGGACTTACATTGCTCTCACTGGATTCTCAGCTACTCCAGGGAAAGGAGCGGATCAGATCTGAGAGGCCATTTTGCCTTCTGAATATCTAGCTGTGTGCTGTACAAATATCCAATGCTCACAAAAAGCTTATCACTTGAACCAAAGTGGGTTCATATGTTTGTCTTTGATGAGCCAAATAATTACAAGCTGAGTTAATCTTAAAGATCATCATGGGTAATCCATTTACTGAAAAAGTGGAAAAACAAACAAACAAATATGTAAATTAAATAATTTTTCGAAGGGCAATTGATGTGTCCAAATAAGGACCTCCTTTTTATATATTCATGAGGAGCAGCAACAATCCCATGGCAGTGGGCTCATGCAGGCATGACTCCAAGAAGAGAATTATATGCCGGTGTTATGCTAGGTCATGCAGCCACTTCCACCAAAATGCATGTAAGGGTGAAGGTGATTGCAGCAGCCATTGTTTGGGGGACTATAATTTATAAGATCTAGCCTTATGGTTGTGTGATAGTTTGGATATAGAATGTCCCCTGGAAGAACTCATGTATTGATAATGCAAGAATGTTCAGAGGTGAAATAACAGAGTCATGAGGGTTCTAATTTCATCAGTGGATAAATCCATTGATGGATTAATGAATTTTTGGGGTGGTAAAGTAGGCAGGTAGTGTGTGGCTGGAGGAGGTGGGTCACTGGGGGTGTGGCTTTCGAGATTATATTTGTCCCTTACCCTTTCCCCTCTCTTTCTCATGCTCTCTTTCTGCTTCCCACCACCATGCCATGAGCTCTGCAGACATAACCTGGCCTAGCATGAACTGAAATCTCCAGAATTGTGAGCAAATAAATCTTGCTTCCTCTAAGTTGTGGTCATCAGGTATTTGGGGTCACAGTGGTAGGAATGCTGACTGAGACAGGTGGCTACTTCTCTTTTATGCAGGGGACTCAGTAAGTCATCTTTCTTATATTTTCTCACCGATATTCCCTTTCATCACTAGGTCCTTAGAGTCAGTGCCGCCACATAACATGTTTGCAATGAATATTTGCTGAGGGAATGGATCATTAAGTACAAGCAACATCATACAGCCAATAAATATTGAAACCACCTCTTGGGAAAAGTTAGTCCCCTTCCCAGGATCTTTTCATTTTAACTTACTCATGATTCCTCACTCTTAATTCCTACAGGTTTGTTCCCAGTCTACTGAGCCACTTATATTTTACTAAGTATTCTTGCACTTTTGATCCTATCTGCTCTCTCTTCATAACTGTAGGTATTTTTTTCTGGCATCTACTCATCTTTTAAAACACAGTTGAAGCATCTCCTTCTCTCCTGCCTGCCTCATCTGGGTCAGGTGCCACATGTCTTTGGTACCAGGACACCACCAGCATTCTCTTCTCACAGCTCTGGTTATACTCTTCTTTTACCTCCACCTAGAGAACAGGAACCCCTTGGGAGCTGGGAACTTGGCTCACTCCATTTTGTGGCCCCAAATTCCAGCAGAATTCTCAGCAAATTATCAACACTTGTGGATATTTGTTCAGTAATTGTGTAGGACAAAGGACAAACAAGCCCCAAGAAGTAGAACTTAGAATGATAGTGATAGATCCTAAGACAGAGTCACCAATTTGCTTAGTTCATGTAATGACTTATGGTCAAGGACCCTCTGTGGCTTGTTCATACATTTCTCTTCTTGTCTTCTTGTCTTTATGCTCCCTACCAGACCCAATAGATAGAGGTGATTTATTCTCCATAAACCTTTTCTACCCGTGCTCTAGGCGATTGTTTCCAGTGTCTATTACAGATTTAGTTTGACACTACACCCAGGTTTCTTCTTTTCTAACTGCAGGCATTGTTTCAAGACCAAAACACTCTCGATTTAAGTAGAGGTTTGTAGTTTCTCCCAAAACTAAAATCTGGCACCTGACATAAGAGGAGGTTTTTTCCATCACGAGGGTATAGTTTGTTCACAAAAATAGAAGCAGTCTTGTGACCACACAGTGCTCTCTTGTGCATGGGTTAAAAAATGTATCTATGTGGGAAGTTTGGGTTCAGAAGCCTAGAAGGTACAAATTTAGAGAAATGGTGAGCCCTGAAAAACTTACAGGAAGTTAGAACATTAGGGTTTGAGCATGAAGCCTATTTCTTTGCAGAAGAAGGGTGGGTGCTTTTTATTTCCAGTCTCAGAAAATCTTTTTAAGAAAGTTAACCCAAGACTAGGTGAGAACTGTGTGGCTTCATTCTGTCAAAACACATGGCTACTTATAGGCTTAGGGATGCTGCCAATAAAATATTTCTTCAACCCCCGAGGTTCTACAAGAATAGACTCTTGGATAAGATTATTGTTAACAGCACAAGTGTTGATATAGCCACAAGTTAATAGCTACTGGCAAACAGCACCCTTTTTGTTCTGTGTGAATAGTTCTTCCTCTACTAGTCTGCCAAACTAAGCACATTTGGTGTATTTTCAAAGTGGCACACAGGAGGTCAATTCATTAATCATTCTCGAGTAGTAGGAAACAGAGACTCCTGTCTAGGAAGCCACTGGAAATGTAGCTCTTTCTGTTTTCAGGTTTAGGTTAGTAGGAGATATTCTTTTCCCCTAAAAAATTCTTCCTTCCTTTTCTTACTTCTTCAAGGGTCTATACATTTCTCATCTCTTTATGTTAGTATTCATACAACTGTGTCACCTTTATGTAGATAATTGAGTGAAACTGGAAGAAAAGAGGGTACATTTTTGCGGTACTGGGGATTGAACCCAGGGGCTTTCTACCTCCTAGCTACACCCCCAACCCTTTTTATTTTTCTGATTTGAAACAGGGTCTTATTAGGTTGTTGAGAGTCTCACTGAGTTGCTGAAGCTAGCCTCGAACCTGTGATATTCCTATCTCAGCCTCCCAAGTACTGGGATTACAGGCTCATGCCACCACGCTCAGGTAAGAGGGAACTTTTTTTTTTTTGCAGTACTGGGGATTGAACCCAGGAGCATTCTACCTCTGAGCTACACCCTCAGCCCTATTTTTTATTCTTTCTTTCTTTCTTTCTTTCTTTCTTTCTTTCTTTCTTTCCTTCCTTCCTTCCTTCCTTCCTTCCTTCCTTCCTTCCTTCCTTCCTTCTTTCTTTCTTTCCAGTACCGGGGATTGAACCCAGGGGTGTTCTACCTCCGAGCTACACCCCCAGCCCTATTTTTTATACTTTATTTTGAAACTGGATCTCACGATGTTGCGGAGGGCCTTACTAAGTAGCTGAGGCTGGCCATGAACCCGGATCCTCCGGTCTCTGCCTCCCAAGTAGCGGGATTACAAGCGTGCACCACCATGCCCGGCTTAAGAGGGTACTTTTTAAAATCATGTTTTACTGTATTCATATACAGCATATAAAACACTTAGCTAAAGTTTATATTTTCAAACTGTTCCCCACTAAGAAAGCCACTTCCCCAGGTGCACTAAGAGGATCCATGTTTGGCAATAGCATATCTATTTTAGGAAGATGAACATCACCTAAAATCCTGCCTGATCCTTGAGCTCACCTTGCAAGCATGATATCTGAGGGCAGATAGATTCTGGTGGGACGTTTAGCTCCAACTCTTGCTAGCAGTGAAACTTTGGGAAACTTCCATAATTTCTCAAAACCTTGCATTCCTTCTCTCTAAAATGGATATAGTTGTAGAACTTACAGCCCAGGGGAATTGTGAGACTAAATTTCATAAAATACATGAAATAGCATAGCAGAGGAAGGTAATTTCCTCATAATTTTCTCCCTCTCCTCTTCCCTCCCTCATTACTCTTTCCTCTCCTCTCTGGTTTTCCTCCCTGCTTCTCCTCATCCCCTCTCCCATAGTTCTCTTTTTCCACACATGAAGCCTTTGCTATATATTCTTATGGATTTCCTTAGGAGATGATTCACATTTTAACATATCGAAGTGTCTAAACAATTGAAAAACTAGGAACTTTTGCTTCTAGCCTGAATTCTATTTACATGGAAAATAAACTTGCCATTTTTTTTTTCTCTTATGATATTTTCTGAGACTTCTAACTGGAATGGGCTCCAGATTTTGGATGATGTTGGTGCAGATGCCTCTTTGGTTTGGTCAAGGGAATGGTAGAGCTGAACATCTAAGTGTGCTCTTATGGAATGTACCAGCCTCTCCTCTCTGCTCTCTGGATCTCTGTGAAATGTCCAGTTTATTTGGAAGGTCAAAGTAAGTTCTAAGCAGCCATTGAATGCAGAACATGTAATGCTTGCCTGCTGTAAATTCAAGGCTTCCAAGCCAATCAGGCAATAGAACTCTGACAATTTGATTGTTTTCATGTGAATATAAAACTTAAACTTTTAATTGATTGTCGAGCCTCTGCGATATGCAGTTTCATCTTCCCATTGGAGCATCTCTCTCTAATCCTACCTGTGCTCTCAAATCCAGTTTTCCCTGTCCTCAGCCTTCTTCAATCCTTTACGGAAGCCCACTCACTGCCTGACTGATCCTTTGCGCGCTCATTATTTGCAATAAGCAGACAAACACAGCCACTTGGGGACACAGTTTCATTTCCTCTCACTTTATCCTATTTTTGGTATACCTTTCTGAAGCTACTTTTGCCTTTTCAAGTCTCCTTGACTCCCTTCACCTTGCATAATGGATGCAAAGCCAAATTTCTCAAAGTGTAACCCTGGATTCTCCTAACGGTCTTTGTTAAAGACAACCTGATTGTTTTCCCAGTTAAGTTATATCCAGTTACTGGACTAAAGAGCCCAGATCTAGTCTGGTTTAAGTGCTAAAGGCATTATCTTTTCCCGTTTCTCCAGGGAAACCTCACATACCAGGTGTGGCTTGATCTTCTAAGTTAGAACTGGACACTCTTATAAACTCTTGTTGGCAAAAAGACCTGGCTGGCCCAAGTGTGACCCCCGAGTCCTCTCTTGTTCTTCAGTGACCTTTAGGTTTCTCCAGCATGTCCAGTATTCACAGTCAGTTACGTGCCAAACACAGTTACTCTCTTTCCTTCCCCTATCATTCTTTCTAATGTTCATGTCTTTTGAACTCCTTATCAGTTTCTTTTCCATTTCTTTTTGGTATTTATGGCTTGTGCTTCTCACAAAGACAAGGCAAAGAAAAATAACCTTGTTATTTAAGAGTCATAGAAAATAAGCACAAAAAGAAATATAATCAGTGGAAAATACAGTTCATTCTAAGAACAAAAAATGCCCTCTTTCAGGACACCAAGCACACTTGTGGGCAGGCTTTGGCCCTATTTACACCTCCCTGCAGAAGTCTCAACACAGTACAGCCACTCAGCTGTGGCTTCGTGGCAGCCTAATGGATGGCTGAATGGGCCCTGTCTTTCCTTAAAATCAGAGCTCAACATATGTTAACATGTTTGCTGTGTATGCAATGATTTCATATTGGGGCAAGATTGGCTTGCTTTGGGCCAGCTTAAGGGATAGTCTATAGTTGTGAATTGAATTGTGTATAATTTTATGCATAATGCCAGCCAGGCACACCTTATATGTTAAGAGCAATGGGTTAATGAATTAGTAAAATAATTGTGTCTCTATAAGACTGCAGAATTTGGGATTTGTTCTCCTGATGGGAACTGTTAGAAATAAAACAGTGTGTTCAACCCTGAAAACTTCGCCTCATATTGTTCTTTCAAATGTCATGACTCTGGGCTGGGTTCCTGGATTTTGGCTTTCACACTCCTGAGCTGTAGCAACTTGGGGAGGACCCTTAACCACTCCATGCCCTAGCCTTGCCACCCACGAAATGATAAATATTGAAACTACCTAAATTAGAGTATTTCTTTGAAAAGGCTTTTATACTTAATGCTTGATTTTTTGAGTTATAGATTAATATACATAAAGCATTTAGCCCAATGCCTTGCAAATTGTAAGCACAAAGTAATATTAGTTCTGTTGTTATTATCAATAGTATTGAATAGGCTCCATGTGTATGCTGCCCACACAGGAGAGGTATGCATTGGAAACAGTTGCTACTCAATAATTGAGAAGAACATCATGTCACGTTTCTCTTTGGGTTCATAGTAGCTAAAAAGTGATTTGTAATAAAATGTGCTTTTAAATATTTTTGGTATTTTTCGTGGGGGATTAACACAGCCCCCACATTTCCCCACCATGTTCCTCCCAAGAATAGAAAAGAACTCAATTCTCAATGTTCTTTAGAAAATACACGAAGACTGTATTTTTCACACCAGATCATACATTTTTCTGGAGCCTCCACATGTTTTCCAATAACTGTCTCAGAATTTCCTGCCAGACTTAAGTAAGGACATTCCTGAAGTGGGTGCAGTAGGGGAAGAGGCAGGAATGAAAATCTCTGAGCACCGCTGCTCCTGTGTGGTCCTTCCTCTCCCTGCCCCACCCTCCTGCTGCAGAGCGCTTGCCAAGGGCATTTTACTAAAGGGAAATCATCTCCTTCTCTAAGATGTGAGAAAATGCTTGTCTAGAGAGGAGTGTCAGGACAGATAGAAGAAGCAGGATGAGAGGTTGATTCTTCTTCCTACCTTAAGTTTTCCAGAAACTTCTTTCCATTCCGGTTTTTAACCACAGTGATGTGATAGGATAGTCCTAAGAAAGGGTAATAAACTCATGTGGCCATTCATAGAACATTTACTGAGGATCCCAACACTTCAATACTGTGCAAGTCAAAAGGAGGATGGACACAATCGCTCCTTTTAAGTGGCGGGGAGAAAGCAGAACTGTATAATTGAAGCATAACAGCTACATCTCTGAAATAGTTGATAAGAGGGGAATACAGGAGAGAAGGTCCTACAAGTTCTTGGGTGAGGCAAGTTCGGCATGCAAGAGGCAAAACACATGCCGGCAGAGGAACAACAGATTCTAAGATGGGGAAGCTGAGTGGAGATCTCAAAGTGAAGGCCATACACAGGTGTGCCTAAGGAGACCATGCTGGCCAGGTAGGCGAGGGCTGATTGTGACGCTCACCTGTGTGTGAAAGCTCTGGGTCGTTTTATAAACGGTGCAATAGGAAGCTATTAAAGACTTTGGAATAAAAGAATGAGGGCATCTGTTCTGCATGTTGGAAACATGAGTCTAGTGACAGTTCTACGGCCGGATTGTGTATATGGCTGTGTGTGTTGTGTGGACTTGAGAAAGGTTGGCCAGGTAGGAGGGTGTTAGCTTAATTCTTCTGAGAAATAATACAGTCTTGAGCTATGCCAAGAAACAGGGAAATGCAAAAGAGAAGACAGTGTGGGGTATGAAATGATAGTCAAAAATGATTACCTGGATTTTGATCTGGGCTCTCAGGTGGCTAGAGATGCTCATTCCCTGAGATAGGAAGGAGGGGCTGGACTGTCTTTCCTGTTCAGTTTGAGAAAACATTGGAACATTCGCACAAGAAGTCAGCAGACTAGAGCTCATCAGGAGGGTTTTTACTGGACATTGGGTTATCAGGGTGGACACGCATGGGCCAGTTTATGTGCTTTAAAATATAGCTATAGGAAGAAAGAATGTGCAGTAATTGTTATGATAATGTAGGCGACATAGAACACAGGTTAAAAAATGGACCCTAGAGCTACAATGCTTGAATTCAATTTCCATTCTCATAACTTAACAGCTGTTTAACCTTGAGCAACATATTTAACCTCTCTAAGCCTTGCGTTCTCATTTGTAAGTGTGGGCAATAGCAGTATCTACCTTATGGCACTATTGTGAATATTGAATTAATTAATGCTTTTAATGAACTTGGGCCAGTGGGTGACACAAAATTAAATACTAGTATCCATAGAGATTTTTATGTGGAGTGAGAGACACTAGGAAATGTGTGGGGTGGGAGAAAACAAGGGCTTGAAGAAGAGCCCTAGGGAGCCCCAGCATTTAAAAGTGGAAAATTGAGCAGGCAAAAAATGTTATAAAACACAAAGACAGAGAGGAAGAGTGGAAAGACAGGAGAGCATTATGCACGGAAGTCAGTGGGGGAGAGATGTTCCAAGAACATTTAGTATGGGCAAATGCTGACACATGATGCAATTAAGGTTAAAACTCAGAAGTGTCTCTGGATTTGTCAACATTGATATTTTTGCCGGAATGAGTATATTTTTAGCAAGATGACTATGATCAGTGGGAAGAGAATAAATAAAGAACAAAGATGTGAAAATACTTGTTATGCACGCTTTTTCTAGAAGCTTAGCACTGTGAGGGAGGAAGGAGATAAAAGAGTAGCTGGAGGGATAGGGGATGTTGAAGGAGTACTTCTGTTTTATTATTGGTAATATTTGTTGTTTTTAATATGAAAGAGACATAACTATGTTTATCAAAGCAAGAAGAAAGTAAGCTTGAAAATACATGAAAGAAAATAAATCCATCAGGCAAGCTTCTTGATAAGAACAAAATGAGAATTTTCTTTGCTCTCAGTCATACCGGAAAAGAGTCTGGAACAGCAGCTTTCCCTATGCCAATCCAATCCCTGGCATGGTCCTAAAAAGCCTGAAGGTCTCTACCTTGTGATTTATGTTCTTTTAAGATCAGATGCGGATCTGAGGCCAGTCCTTACACTGCCTCTACCTGTAATCCTACTCCGTGGTATGTGCTGCCCAATGCAGTAGCCCTGAGCCACATGTGACTATTTAAATTTAAATATATTTAAAAATTCATTTTCTCACTTGCACCAGCCACATTTCAAATTTCAGATGGCTAGTGTATTGGGGAGCACAGAAAATTCCTCCGGACAGTGTTGTTCGAGTTGTTGATTTATCCCATAGGAGGAGCTTATACTGCTGCTCATCTCATTACCCTGTTGACCTTGAAGCCTGAGCAAGATCCTTGCCACCTGGAATTCCCACGGTGCTCCTGGTCTTTTATTAGCTGTCACAGTGGGACCGCTCTGTCTTTGAGTCTTACAGCATCTTAAGTGACTGCTCTTCCTTGGAAGCTCTCCTCTCATTGGTGGAAGGTGCCTCCCTTGAAGAGCTTGGTAAGCATCTCTTGCCCACCGATTTGGGAGATAGGAGTCAAACTGTCCTCTTTGCTGAGCCTTGTAGTCTACCCCAGTTTACATCCCCTTCATATTCTGAACCTTGCTTCGTACGCCTTCCATTTTGAGTCAACAGCAACACGGCAGAGACATCAACAATGTGTACTATGGATTCAGAGAGATCAGCTGTTGCAGTATTTTATGTGCCTTCCTTAGACAGGATTCTTAACTGGACAGAGGTGTATTTACGTCATCAGTGGAACACAATAGCAGCAGTTTCCTTTCATAGGTTTTATGAGGATTACATGATGCAAATTTGTTTCCTTTGTTTCTTTCCTTCTTTTATCATTTTTCTTCCCTCCCTCCCTTCTTTCCTCCTATATTTTGTCTTTATTTCTCCTCTCCTTTTTCTTTGGAGTCTGTTCCTGGAACTATTTCAGCCAGTACAGAACCTTTGAGTAAGCAGTAGCCAAAGTGAATTCTGGTTTGTATTCACATGGCTGCAACTAGGCAGGGCTCAGCCATGGTCCCCTGACTGGAGGATTCAGAATTTCAGCCTCCGATTTCTTGGCCTTTCCTCCATGCTGGCATGGTGGCTGTTGCAAGTCCAGTCATCGAGTCTGTGATCCAAACAACAAAACAGGAAGGGCTGATGATATCTTAGGAAGAGGAAGGTTTTCACAGAAATCCCTGAGGAATCCAAAAGTTTGGTTTTAAGCTGTCTGACCTTCCTTGGGGGAAACACTGGGGAGAGTGATATGGAGCAAGACAATCTACGGACTTGCTCATAAGGAAACAGGGTCTCACTAGAATGCTGAGTCTTGCTAAGTTGCTGAGGCTGGCCTTGAACTTGTGATCCTCCTGTCTCAGTTTCTCAAGTACTGGCATTACAGGCATGTGCCACCATGCCTGGCTTAATATACATTCTTATGACTCATGCAATCGTGTCTAAATGGCCCTAGTAGAAATCAAGTAGCTCTCCTCCATGCTCCCAGCATCTTGCTCTGCTTTCTTGAAATTTAAGCTGATGTTTTCTATTTTACAGCCCAGACGCCACTAGATATGACTTGATTTAAATCATGATTCTATCTGAATGTAATATTTACTACAACCTTTTAAATCAAGATGTATTCATGTATTTAAAAATATATAAATGTATATAAATGTTTATATATATGGAGAGAGAGAGAGAGAGTCATGTCATTGGTTCCTCTCTACAATTCAAGTCAGAATATTCTTCTTATCACAGAGCATACTATAGTGATATAAAAAGCTTTATTCTTATACGTAGGAGATCAATAGACACCATTTTGGAAAATTTTTCATCCTTTGGTATCTTTGCATTTTTCAAATTTGAGATGTCCATTTTCAATCAAAATAAACCTATGCATGACTGTTTTTGTTACTCATTTGAATATGTGTATGCATAGTCACTGGTATACTTGTGCATTATATCCTGGAAATAGTGAATATTCTTAGTAATTTTTAACCTTTTCACATTTTATGACTTCATTCTCATAATTGCATTGTCTGCTGTTTAAAAAGAAGAAAAAAATAAGACAAAATGTATAATTCAAGAGATAGCTTGATACATTAAACACACTCCCTTGGTGACCCTGTGACTGACGTCAAAACTCATACCATAAATAGTCTCTTTGTAATGTGAACATAAATATTGCACATAAAGTCAAGACTCCCGAATAAGGCACCCTGTGAAGAATGTTCAAAGACCTACCAAGCTCTAAACTTAAGCAGCACCAATGCTGGGGTTAAGAACATCTGTTTGAAATGATTTTCCAGTGAGGACTTCTCCTTTTACAAGGAAGAATCTGAAGAAAACATCAAGTGCTTACCATTACATCATGCTACAGACTTTCTACACTTCTGCAAGGCACAGTTATATGAGCTCAGCCTGCACTCCCCATAAACTGTCAATGAAAGCTGCCCCTTCTCATGCTCAGCAGACACCTCTGGGGGTTCTATATTGAAAAAAGGGCATCTTAGCAAGATCTATGCTGGAAATCGTATTTTCTAATACAGTTTTAAAATAAAATCTGCATTGGATAGGCCCCTACTAAGCAATCTCTGTCAGAGGCAGAGGGAAGCAAAACAAATAAAATCAAAATAAAGCAAAACAAACCCAAAACAAATTAGGATTCAAAAACAGTTGGGAAGGGGATTGATTCTCAGAATCATAAATCATATGTGAGGGTTGGTGTTGATCCCTTGCAAACTTCCAGAAGGAGAATTTCCCTGGTGCAAAGGATTACATAACTAATAAAAGTATGTATTAGACCAGAAAGCAGAACCCCTTTCCAAGAACATTGATTCTTTGAGTGAAAAGTTAGGTAGAAAAGCGAAGTGTTTAAAAGCAAAGACACAGGACTTAGGGTTCTGATTCCAAAGCTCTTAATCATGTGACCACTGGAGTAACTTAAATCAGCTTCACTTTCATTATCTTACCAAAAGAAAAGAACAGGAACCACTTTGATGCTAGGCCATAGGACTATCTCAGCAGTGCACTCTTGTAATCCCAGTGCATGGGAGGCTGAGACAAGAGGATTGAAGGTTCATGGGCAGCCTCAGCAACCTAGTGAGACCCTGTTTCAAAATTAAAAAGGCTGGTGGTGTAGGTCAGAGGTAGAATGCCCCTAGGTTCAATCCCTAGCACTACAAAAAAAAAAAAAAAAGAAAGAAAGAAAGAAAGCCAATTAAAATTTGCTTATACAAGTGCTTCCTGAAATGTAGAACACAATGAAATGATGGCTTTGTAATTTTTTGAAAAGTTACAGGAAAATCAAATGAGTTTTTGAGCAATGAAAGATCTGGATTTTTGTGTTCAGTTTTCAAATTTAAACAAACTATTAAATATTAAAAATTTTAAATGGAGAAAATATTAAATAAAATATGAAGGGACTTACCATAGGATTTCAAATATTATTTCCCCAATACTAAAAAGTCATCTGCTTTTCCAGTATTCCCTTATACAGCCTAGTATAACTCAAAATAATTTTTCTTTATTTTTTGTTTTGTACAGTGTCAAAAACGGGGGATACATAGTTTATGAATTTCCAAATTCCACTCCAAAACACTCCCATACTTCTTCTTTTCCCACTACATTTGATATCAAAGAAATAAAGAAGACAGAATATGAAATGGGGTGAAAACTCACAAGTTTTTCATCAAGAACACTCCTTTTTAAACAACAGAAGAAATCTTAGAAGAAAGTAATTTTTAAAAAATAAGTTACTGTAAAATGTGGTAACTATACTATACTCTTGAAAATTGCTGTGTAGCTTTTAATGTTCTCACCACCAACATTAAGTCTGTGAGGTAATATAATGTTAATGAGCTTGATTTAGCTATTGTACAACGTACACATATTTCTAAACAGTATGCTGTTTATGATAATAATATGTAACTTATATTTGTCAATGAAAAATTCATTAACTAAAGGAAATTATTGCTTCTGATGTCAAGGCTATATGACATAATTGGATTCCCTTCCAAAATATCTATTTGAGCTCATGAAGTTACCTATACTGTTATTCCAAACATGGAAAAGCCTTCCTAATAATCCACCAACTTATTCCAAACATGGATAAGCCTTCCAAATAATCCACCATTTTTTATTTAATGCAGTAACTGGGTTTGGAGGAACTGGCTTGACACTTTTCTATAATCTCACTTGTTCTACATTGTAGCTACCAGTTACACGTGCCTTTTTTGTATTTAAATCTAAATTAATTAAAAGAAACAAGAAAACTCAGTTACTCCATCATGACAGCAATCCATCCAGTGCTCAGTAGCCACCCATTTGTGACTATTGATCATTGATCTAGAATATGGTGTTCATTGCAGAAAGTTCTATTGGACAGTGCTGGTCCAGTGTTTCTCTACTTGGTCTAGGATGATTTCATATTAAGCAGAGTAAGAGAAATAAGGATGAAAAAGGTGTTCGGAGTATTATGAAGTTCAGATCTTTGAGAGACCAGAAAAACCCAAGGCTTGGCCCAGATTCCTGCCTTCCTTGGAGTGAGATCATGCAGTTCTTTACAAGGTGAAATAACTTAGACCCAGAAACACCAGGTGACAGGTTCAAGTTCATGCAGTGAAAGGGTGTCAGGCAGGAGATTTAAGACTTGGTTCCTTTTTTCCTATGGCAATACTGCTTTTGAAATGTCACTCTGCTGTTTCTCATCCATCACACACCCCGAAAGGACAGAGTGCAACAGGCTGCCACTCTATTCACTTTGACAGTAATTCATTGTAAAACTTCAAGCCCGTTAGAGCGTGTCTATGAAAACACACTCACGATAAAGCTGTTAGTATAAATACCACCTCATTACCATAGATGATTCATAAAAATATAATTGTTAAAAGTATTGAGCAGCTACGTTTTATACAGACTAACATATACCTTAGGCACACCATTTCATGATCACAGTGAACAACCCTATAAATTCATGATATTATATCAATCTCGTAGATGGAGAAACAAACGAAAGATTATGTAGGATGCCTACGATTACGAAAGTAGAAAGTAGCAGATGTCTCAACACTTAAATCTAAGTGTATTTGACTCTAAAACACATTCCCCCAATCACATCCTTCTGTACGTAATCCCCTGTGAAGAATGAGCCAGGAAAAATGTTCCCCCAGCTCTTAAAATAAGAAGAAGATTCTGTGTGTGTGTGTGTGTGTGTGTGTGTGTGTGTGTGCACGTGTGCATGTATATGTGAGACAGAACACTATTTTTCATAGTGTTCACACATTTCTTCTCAAATTCCCATTTTGAATGACTTGGTTCAGGGAGAATTAATACATATGGTAAAGGTAATAGAGGTGGAGGAAAGGGAAAAGTGGTAAAAGAATAAGGACTTATTAGTTTATTAAGATAGATTTATCAAATATGAAAAGCAAACAAATCCTTACTGGTATCTCTACCCCCTTGCTCTCTCTGTTCCTATACTCATTCTGAGAAACTTGAGCTCTGTTTTAAACATATCGGATAACATTTATATACAACGAAAGATCTCTTCTTCTGAATAGCAATGTGGATGTATGACTCATTTTTTCATTCAAAAACAAAAGCTATGTCAACATATTAATTGAATATTTCTTCTGTCAGAGAAAGCATGTCAAATTTTAGAAATTTAAACTCAACAGCACCCATGGACTAAGGGGCATTTCTAGCATGTCAGATAAATGATGAATTTGAACCACCACAAACCAAATGACAGCAACAAATTAAAAACCCTTGAGATGGGCTGAGTGCTTCACTCCTGCAATCACAGGACTTGGGAGACTGAGGCAAGAGGATGGAACGAATGTTTGAGGCCAACATCAGCAACTTAGTGAGACTCTCAGCAACTTAGTGAGGACCTGTTTTAAAGTAAAACATAAAGAGGGTTGGAGGTGTAGCTAGGAGGTAGAATGCCATTCTGTTCAATGCCCAATACAGAAAAAAAGGCTTAAAATAAGGTTCTGTAGGGCAAGTATCCTATGAGACATTACTATAAAAATTTGAGCCGCCATACTGTTTATTCAAGCAAATCTCCATTTAAACTGAGGGGTCACTGACTATTCATGTTGAATGTGCCCTCCCTCCATCCTGCACTCTCCCAGGTAAATGGAGGGGAGTCTACCTAACGTGGCCGAGCTCTATGTACCACATGCTTCTGACATGCACTAACTCATGTAATGGTGAGTTTCCTTTTAGCACATGGGTGATCTAACTTCTGCCTCATCTCATCTGGAAACAGACGATGAAATAGTCACATCTGTCAGCAGGTATCCAAACACATCAGGAAGGCCTATCATTATTCCCAGTATGCAAATATTAACATGGCATTATGAAAATATGAAGAACTTTGCATTTGGATGAGATTCCTTTATGTTAAAACACAGAATGAAAAGTTGTCTCTAGCTTAAATTAATTCATGCAACAAATGGGATCTACCAATAGGAGAAACATGCCCATTAAGATCCCTGTTCTTTGTCTGGAGTCCCCCTATGCCCTATTCTCCTAGCTTCTGCATATTAGGGAGAGCATCCAACTTTTCACTTTTTGTGACTGGCTAATCTCACTAAGCATAATGTTCTCTAATTCCACCCATTTCCCTGCAAACGATGTAATTTTGCTCTTCTTGATGGCTCCAGACAAAGATGGAGAAAACCTCAGATGAGTAAAGAAGGCAACCTAATTGAGGGAGATGGGAGGGGGGAAGAGGGAAACACCCTAATGCTCAGGATGTACATACACAAATATATCAAAATCAACTACTACACTGAGCAGGAGAAGGAGGGAAGGGGGAGGGAATGGGGGTGGGAATTGGGGGAGGGCTAATTGACGGATGTGTGCATGTATACTTCTACCACCCTGAAACCCATCAAGATGTATGATTACAATGCACCAATAAAAAAATAGAAAATAAAAAAATAAAGTGAAAAAAATTCCTCTTCTTATATCAACTGTAAGGTGAGTGTGTCTGTGTTTACAGACATACTTCCTTAGAGCCACTTTTCATATGGCTGCATCTTTCAATGGATCCAATGCCTGGAGACTCGTTGCTTTCATGTGTCATGTGGAAGCCATACATTGGCACAGAAGTGGTAGAGAACTTTCAGCAGCTGATTAGCAAGCCTTCTTGTGTCCTTAGCATAACTCATGCTCAGAGACGAAGACAAGAGCAAAGTTGACTGCCAAACACTTTATTTCTATTTTTCCTATTATCTTTTCATAAGCTTATATTACAAACAAATTTTAACATCACATACAGAATATTAAATATTAATTTAAAAGAACTTGAGGGAAATCATATTACAACTTCACGGTAAATTTAATTTAAAATGCTAAAAGCAAATGCTTTCCCTGTATACTGTGTTTGCCTCTTTGGAAAGAGGAGCATGCAAAGTGATTCTCATTTTTATTAAGTGACTCTGTAATTGCAGGATTCTCAGAGTCAGAAAGTAAAGCCTACGCTCCATGGGAAATGGACAAGTTCTTATTACGTGACAATTTATTTTCCCAAGGCTTTCTAATCACTTCACCCAACAACCAATTGAATCTATTTAAATATAATCTTCTTTTGCAATATTGTGTGAATAAAAAAAGTAATAGCTCTCAAAATAATTTCTTAGGAGGAGAGAGCAGCGTTGAAAAGCAGCTGAAGTCGTAGTCACATTTTTAAAAAGCGAGGGGGGGAATCTACAAGCAATCATTGTCATTCCATCTTATTTTTTATTTTCTTTATTTTTAACCTTAGCACTTTGATTTGACAATATTCCAGAGAAAGAACAAATACAATGTTCATATATAAGGGAGGATCTATTAGGGGATTAGCTCACATGATCACAGAGGCTGAAAAATTCCCCAAGAGGTCATCTGCTAGCTGGAGAGCCAGAAAAGTCACCAGTGTGACTCAGTCCAAGAAGCCGGAAGCCTCAGAACCAGGGAGCCTAATGATGGTGCCTTTTTCTGAGGCCAAAGGCCCCAGGGCCAGAGGACTGATGATGTAAGTCCCAGAGTTCAAAGGCTGAAGGACCTGGAGTCTAATGTCTAAGGGGGCAGCAGCAGAAGAAAGGAAGCTGCAGTGAGAGAGTTGCCCCCCCCACTTTGCTTTTCTGACCCATCTAAGCTCCCTGCCTATCGGATGGTGCCTGTCCACATCAAGGGCAGATCTTACCACCTAGTTTACTGACCCATACATCCATCTTCTCCCAAAGCAATGCTTGATCAGTTCTCTAGACATCCTTCAAAGCAGTCAAGTTGGCATCCCAAATTAACATCACAATGATTTATTGCATTCCCCAGTAATTCTTAAGACATGCAATTATGTAAATTTTAGTTTATGATTCCCTTTTATTCTCCTTTAAAGAAGACTGTTGTAGAAGGGGTAGTGATGAGCAGGCTATGCATGAAAACACAGAAAGCAGATCTGAGGGGGAGTGGTTGTGTCTGAGTAGCCTGCTCACACAGTATAATCATTTTAATAATTTCATTCTGAATACTGAGACCTTTAGCACACAGACAGCTTCTTGGTGAAGACTGCTGCTAATGACTGACCACAAAGCCCATCTCCATTCCCTTCCTACTCTCCAGTCAGCTAATAATGCAGGGACTGTTGCTATGTCCACACATCAGGATCTGATGAACTAACACAGGACATTTAGAATCACTCAAAACAATCATGCCATTAGGTTAATGATTCTTGGAAGTTTAAATGACCTTGATTGCATTGATTTTCTGAATAACCTGGGTTATATTAATGAAGATTGCTCTCTATTAGTTAATGCATCTGGCCATGGTGTGGGTACACCCTGTTCTCCCAAATTTGTGATGATAGAAAGAAAAGAGGCTGTCAGCCTAAAATGTTGGCAAAGTGATCTCTTTAACTGAGAATAATCCAGATAATTCATTCATGTTGTTTGACTTCCCCGTACTTCAACAGATACTTATTGTTTTCTTTAGAAAATGAAGTCCTGGTAAACTAAATAAAAAGTAATAAACAAACAGTAGAAGGGCAAATCCACCTGCAATTAGAGAGTATGGAGATGATTGTAAGAAGCTATTTGTTGAGTTATAAACCTAAATTGTGCTTTGATTTTGAAAACAGCCACAGTATCACAGCTCTATTTCTTAAAAGCTATATACAAAATTATATTCTGTTTTGAAAGGGAGGATACTCAGATTGATATAAGTGAGTCTGTTCTCAAATATTTTAACCATCTTGAAAATGTAGGTTACAAAAGAATACTTGGAATTAGCTATTCACCCATTTTCCTATTATAGTTGCTTTGGTTCAGTCCCTTAATGTATTTGCAAAGCTCTGCTAGTGCTATCTATATTTCAAGTATTTCTCCTATAAATTCCCCTTTCAAATTGCAATAGAGTAGGCTACATAATTTCAATTTGATTCAAACTCTCCATGGCCTATAGCAAAATGCAAGTTCTTTTTTTCTGGCCCATAATCTGGCATCTTCTCTGCTTCATTTCTATCACTTACCAACGTGCACATATATGAACTGTTTGTAGTTTATTACTTGTAAAGGCATACAAACACACATATATGTGTTCCCCCAGTATGAGAACTTTATCCTAGCTAAGAAAAAGAGCCCAAATTTCTGGTTATTCCATAGCACCATGAAGCAGTCCAACTTTGTAATTAGTCCAAAACTCTTTGAGGAAAAAAAAATGTGGTTGTAGGTCTCTATGGCAATGAGAATTCCAAAAGGGAAGGAAGTCAATTACCAAAAATACTATAATAATATATTCTACCTTCTGGATATCACTTTCTTTTCCTGAAAGGAAACTGATTTTTTTAAAAAAAATTGGTGTTAGTTTTAAACAGAAGATAGCATTTAGGATCAGTTTAGACATTCACATGGATGCGTGAAAAGTTGGCGGGTGAACAGATTGGTCTAAGAGAGGGAAAGAGAATCGCCATGGAAGAACCACTTCCTATCCACTCTCATTCCCCAACTGCCAATGCCAAGTATTTTGTGGGTCAGGAACACCAGATGTATTTTTTTTCTTGTGGAAATTTTGATCTGGATTCCAGACGGGAACTTGAGAATAAAAATGCTTGTATGCAAGATGAGTTACAGCAAGACATAACCATTTCTGTTGGTGGGAAAGAGACCTTGCTACTTTAAATCTCTCTTCAGAATCTAATGAAGTTATGCTCGCAAACAAAATGTTATCAATTCTACCAACTCCAATAAACACCATTAGCATTTGCATGCATGGTATCACTTTAGAATTAAAGAAAGAAGAGGGACTTCGAAACATGTTTACTTAGAAACACTATAAATAACTAATCTAATAATTGCCTTGTTGATCATGAGAGTACATTTCTTTTGTACTCTTTGATTCCCTGAGTAGATATAATCCTCAGTACAGTTGTTTCTCAGTATTCATGAGGGACTGGTCCCTGCACACTGAGTTTAACAAAATCTATGGACACGCAAGGACCTTATATAAAATTATATACTATCTGCATATGGCCTACACACATCCTTCCTTATATTTTAAGCCATTCTAGATTGTGTATAATACTTAATACAATGTAAATGCTATGCAAATAGTTGTTATACCAGATTGTTTAGGAACAATGACAAGAAAAAAGTCTGAACATGTTCACTACAAATGCAATATTTTGGGGAATGTTTTTATTTGTAGTTGGAAGACCCTGCAAATGTGGAAACCATGTTGTATATTTCTTTCTTGTTTTGGAAAGCCAGGCTTACAGTCCTTTGTTACTAATAACTCAATTGCAGCAGGTTAAGTGAAAACTTCTTTCTTTAAGAAATTTCAAATTGCACTCAATAAACACAAACACACACACATACATGTATATATAATTCACATATATATACATTTTAGTAGAAGACAGGAGAATAGGAAGAGATATAAAATGTGGGCTCTTCAATCCAATAAATATTTGTTTAGCAATATTTTAAAATGAAAATATGAATCAGTTTTTACATAAGTAAGATATTACTAAGAAAAATATCATATAACTCTAATGTATCAAACTGATCAACAAATTAATATAAAAATGAGTAACTTAGGACCTAATATACAAATAGGAAAAGAACAGAAGAAAAGTATCCAAAAAGAAGAAATAACATTATAAAAATATTCATTATTAGACATTCATTAGGTTTTTAGAAAGTTAATATCCATAATGCAAGAAAATTATGGCATAGCTGTCATTATGTATCTCTGGGAGTGATATAAATTCTATGGGCCAATCCGTGAAGTCATCACTAAAAGCTTAAAACAAGAGTCACACCCTTTAAATAGGTGAGAAAAGAGGATCTCAGATTCTAGGCCAGGCTCAGCAACTTAGCAAGGCCCTCAGCAATTTAGTGAGACCCTGTTTCAAAATAAAAAATAAAAAGGGCTGGTGGTGTAGCTCAGAGGTGTAGAATGCCTCTGGGTTCAATCCCCAGTGCCCCCCAAATGGCTACACATATGAAAAGTGATTCATATAAAACATATTCTTAAAATTATAGCAGGAAAATTTTAGAAGCATAATAAATATCAAAGATAGGGAAACCATAAGTTATGATGAACATATGACGTATGATTGATAGTAAACATAATTTTAAAACTCATTTGATAATTAAGCTTGTCATTTCTGTCTTCATAGTTGGAGACATTCTCTTTAAAGAAAATTGTCCCATGTGTAACCTTTAAGTCAATATATAGATGAACAAATAATGAGGTAGATTATACAATCAACTTTTTTTTTGATGAAGAAGAGTTGCAGCTTGTTATGAAAATGCTAGCCCTCTTGGAGAACTCTTCTATAGTTTACTTATAATACCTATGTGAGGGAACTAATTTGCACAAGAATCTCAAGAGGTTTCTTGAAGGGAAGAAATAAATTTCGACCTTCTTTTCTCTAAGGGTTTCAATATCATGCATTAGCTATCTATTGTTGTGTAAGGGAGGCACAAAAAGCTCATTACCAAAAGCTATCCCTGTTTTATTTGCTCCTGGTTCTCCATTTGCAGTTTGGGCTTGGATGAACAGGGTGGTTCCTTCCTTGCTCTCATTTGGGATCACTTATGTGGCTGTAGTCAGCTGTTGGCTTGGTTATGACTGGATGGTTAGAATAGCCTCATGCGTGTTTGGAGTTTTGGGGTGTCTTGTCAGCTGAATCTTTCTCTCCACAGAGTTTCATTTCAAGGGTGCAAGACCTAAATAGCAGGAGTCTCAAAAGGGTACAGGAAGAGGGCACAAAACATTCCTTCCCCAGTATTCAGTTGGCTATAGCAAATCACAGCAGTAACTCAAAATTGAAGGGAGGAGAAATAAATTTCACCTATTGATGGAAGAGGGATGAAGGATATGCATATAGGAGTAGAAAGATTTATTGCATCTATTTTAGAAATATACTATAGATAGCAATATCTGGATTGGTAGACTGTGATGGTGTTGCTCAAGGACCATGAGCAGAAAGGAACTTAGAGAATTACTCATTAGAGGGGGAGAAGACCAAGCTGGTAATCAAGTCACAATACCCTAATAGTTAATTCTTTCAAGAGAGATAGTTTGATACTGCATATGACCGAGGTTTGAAGGTACTCTGTTAGGGTTAGGTCACAATATATTCAGCAAAATATTGAGCTCTGGGGGAAAATAAGAGCATTTTTAGTGTACTAAGGTATCTATAATCTTGGAAAATTGACTGTTCTGTAGTAATAGGTACCATACAGTAATAAGAGCAACCAAGACTGTTACCATGCCAGTGGACGAATAGCCATTGTTCAGGACACACACTCAGCAGCACTGTCATTTGGTGGTGATAGAAAAATAGGATACAGTGGACTAATCAAACTATCTGGTTATTTCTCCACTCAGCTGCACAGAGCAACTCTTCCTTCCCACCACTAATCCTTATTCCTGGAAAATTGAGGAGGACAATCTCGTGTGAAAGATTTTGAACTTCCACCAACACAAAATACATAAAAAAGAAAATAAATAACTACCATTTGATACGTGCTTAACCAAATCAAGTACTGTCCTAGATCCCTTAGAAGTTTCATCTCATTTAGTCTTCGGAAAAATGCAAGTAAGTTAGGTATAATAGTGTCACCACTTGGTTATTTAAATACACCTACAAATGTATTCTGTGTATATTTAATTGTTTCTTCCTACCACATTCCTTATTCTACCACTTTACTGTATTATACATAAAAATGGAACTATGTCTCAGTTCAAGAGGATTCACTTTTGGCAGACTCTTCCTTGTCCTGAAAACTGCACACTAGGACTCTGAACCTGCTGCTGTATATTTGGCCAACCTGGGTCCCCATGTCAACTGAAGACAAAGCATTATAAATACTGCAATAATGTGTTAATTCCCCCACCACTCAACCTCAAATCTTTGCCAGCTGACAAAGTGTTGGACAGAGCCCTGGAGATGGAGGAAGCGTGGGGGTACGGAGGTCTGATAACTGGGACTCCGAGTCTTCATGCCTTTGTGCCACAATGGGTTGACCCATGTGTCCTGCAACATAAGCACCTGCCCCCAATTTGATTCTATAGCTCATAGAGTTTCTATGTTTTCAAGTTGGTCCCTTGAATCCAAACCAATTGGTTCATCTGAGGGTTAGGTCATAATATATTCTGTAATAATATATGCTGTAGATATAAACAATTATATGTATAATATAGCCTGAAATATAGAAGTTTGGCTATCTAACACCCAAGACAAAGAGACTGGTGTCAATTTGTCTGACTGGCATGTATATACAAAAGCATATATTTATTATGAATTCAAGAGATTTAAAAAGTGATTCTTATGTATAAGCCTTCCTTGGGGTAGACCCCTTCTATGAATCATGAGGCATTCACTGTATTTTCTTTTTTTGCTTATGGGGAAATCAAGGTAATGAGAAGTCAGCTCACATTGCTGAGGCTACATAGCTCTTGAGGGTGGTAGGAGGATTTGGACACATGCAGTCTGACCTGATGGATCCAATATTGGCCAGAACATGAACTAGAGTGTGTTGTTAAATGAAGATGCCATGGAAACATCTCCAAGATGGAAGTGGACCAGGCTGAGAAAAGGGGGATTCACTCTTAGTCTTGCTGAGTTTGAAATGCTTGTTTGACATTCAAGTTCGGCATCAGGCACTCAGTATCGGACACCAGTAGAGTTTTCTTACAAAAACCATAACGGATAAACAAATGAAAAAAATCAAAGAAAAATTCAAAATGATTTAATAATGTCTCTGAATTAACCAGAGTCAAATATGTAGTTTGGTTAAGTGCTGATCATACTGAGACTTTGACTTGACCACTTCACATAAACTTAAACATATTCAGCTGGGTGTGGTGGTGCACGCTTGTAATCCCAGAACTTGGGAGGCTGAGACTGGAGGATCCGGGTTTGCAGCCAACCTCAGCTACTTAGTGAGGTCCTCCGCAACTTAGTGAGACTCTGTTTCAAAATAAAGAATAAAAAAAAAAAATAGGGCTGGGGTGTAGCTTGGAGGTAAAATGCCTCTGGGTTCAATCCCCAGTTCTGCAAAAAAAAAAAAAATCATATTCACTCATGTTATTTGTCACTTTTTCCAGCAATGATCAAAGTAGGGGCAGTTAGGGAAGAGGCTGCTAGTTGTGAGGTCTATAGTCTGAATGCTTCTTTTATAGTGGAATTTCTCTGTACCATCATCCCAACACACGCAGCCTTTTCCTCCTGCCTCTGTCATTACCTTTTCATATTTCCTCAAGCTATCCCATGTTCAGTGTTGAACCAGCAAGGGATGGAAAAACCTTTGAAGACTCAGGACTCAGCAAGCACTTTTGCTGGATAAGAAGCTATCTGTGAGGGTTAGTCTGGATTGTCAACTTGACTGGATCATGAAACACCTAAGATGATGTGACTTTGGGTGTGTCGGTGAGATAATTGGCTTATGTAATGGCAGATTGAAGGGGAAGTCCTGCCCTGAATGTGGGCAGCATGGTTCTGATAGACACAGGACCTGGATAAAAGAAGAAGAAAGCCCCGTGAATGCATGTGTGGCTCTTCCTGAAGAAAACGCGTCTGCTCTCCTCTGAGATATCAGCCTTCAGCTCTTTGAACTGGACCTTCACCATTGTTTCTCCAGAGAGTTTCCTGGTCTTTCCATCTTGAACTGGGACTGAATTCATGGTAGCTCCAATTCTGACACTCCAGCTCTTGGACCACTCAACCAGCTGCTGGTTCCTCCAGCCCTCCTCATGCAGTTAGTTAGAAACTTGGGACTACACTGCTTTGATAAATTCCCTTTTGCTACATACATGTTCTGAGTTCTGTTACTCTAGTGAACCCTGACCAATACACTATCTAAAAATAACTGAATGCTTTTAATTCTTCTGGCTTTGTAGAAAATTTCAGAGAATTAGGAATTGTCCACTACTCTCCAAGCTATGAATTATAATTTTCCTGTCTTCATCCTTGAACACATTTTAGTACTTATCTCTTATTTATTACATGTGTCTTGTATATGAGTAGTTCTATGTCCTTTGTGCTGAAATATTGCCCAGCTTTATGATTATATGGAGGAAATAGTGTGATTTGAATGTGTTCCCTTTAATTCAGATGTTGAAAGTTAATAATGTGGGTTTTTAAGAGGTGATTGGGAGAAGGCTTTCCCCTTGTGAATGAGATGAAGGCCCTTATCAGAAAGGCCTCTTGTGGTATTCGTTCTCTTGCTCCCTTTCCCTTCTGCCTTCTGTCACGTGAGGGCACAATGTTCCCCCTCTCTAAAGGACATAGCAATTGTGTGACATCACGGAAGCAGAGAGCAGGCCTCATCAAAAACTGAACCTGCTAGTGCCTTGATTTCCCAATCCCCAGAACTGTGAGAAATAAATTTCTAATTTATATAATATAATTACCCAGACTCAAGTATTTTGTTACAGCAGCACACATGGACTAAGACAGGAAAGGTACAAGAGAAACTGAGTTAGGATTTTAGTATTATGTGGGAGGGCCAAGAAAGTATTGTAGTAATCATTTCATCATCCTAAATCTTTCGATTCCTTTTATCAGCATCTTTTCAATCCTGGATTTTAAGTGAAAGGACGAGATGACATGCAGGAAAAATTCCATTTCCAATCAAACAAAATAAAAATAAAAAATAAAAGAAAATAGACCTCTCACAAGAGGCACACAAAATGTAAAGAATAAACACACACAAATATACAACCCACCCTTTAATTTTTCATTCCCTTTCTGATAAATCTTTGTGCCCCAAGCTCCATCTCAGCATCTACTTCAAAGAAGCCTGCCTGTGGCAGCATCATGTACCGAAGCTCAATAGATGAATCCAACTCAAGTCAAGCTGCGAGGGCTAAGTCAGTGGATGGAGCCTTGGCCCTCTCCAGTGGACGAAGCTCACCAGAGGCAAAGACGAAATCTTTCTTCCCGTCCAATCTTCTCACTGACATGTGAGAAAACAGGCCCAGCAGGCTATAGTGACCCACAGTCATGCTCAGCATATGGGCAGGGTTCAGGATAATAATTTTATTTCATTTGGTGCTTCAGAACTATCCTAGGGTCAATTAAAAAGTCTCTGAAATTCACACAAATTACAAAAAATAAATAAAAATGAAAATCATAAATAACACATTTAAGAATTTGCAATCATTTGTGACTTAATTCATTTTCAAATTTCCTCAGTCATGTACATTTCAATTTTCGCTGTATAGCTCTCCTTAATGGATTTATGAAAAGGAGTCTTGTACATTAGATGAAAGCAGACTAGCTCTGTGGAAGAACCAGGCTTAGACTGGTTAAGTAGTCTGTCTTGCATCTCGATGAAGCCTATTATGATGGTATTTCAGGTCTCAACGAAAGTGAAATTCTTTCAGTATTTGTGACTGATCAACAAGTCTTCAGATGAGCACATTTCCTTGATTAAAAGATTTAGACTCTGCTCGGAGCTAAGTCCAGGGTGACTGAGGTGTATAGCTCAAGTGCTCTGGTTCTGAGAAACTTAAAGTTTAAAATATTCTGGACCGTTGCAAGTTATGTACAGTTTTCTTTTTTTTTTTTTTTTGCGGTACCAGGGATTGAACCCAGGGATGTTCTACCTCCGTGCTACACCCCTGGCCCTATTTTTTATACTTTATTTTGAAACCAGGTCTCACGAAGTTGCGGAGGGCCTCACTAAGTAGAGTGAGACAGAGAGAGACAGGGAGAGAGAGAGAAAGAGAGAGAGAGAGAGAGCTGAGGCTGGCCGCGAACCCGGATCCTCCAGTCTCTGCCTCCCAAAGTACTGGGATTACAAGCGTGCGCCACCACGCCCGGCATGTACAGTTTTCTTAATACAGTGGTTCTCAACTAGGAGTGATTTTGCTCCCATGGGAACATCATGTCTGGAGAAATTTCTATTTTCTGACTGGTGGGTGCTACCAGCCACGGCTACTGTTAAAATACTACCATCCACAAGACAGCTCCCCTACCACAAAGGTGATTTGACCCAGACATCAATAGTGTGGCTATTAAGCCGGGCGTGGTGGCGCACGCTTGTAATCCCAGTACTTTGGGAGGCGGAGACCAGAGGATCTGGGTTCGCGGC
>PVJS01007075.1:0-57397 GCA_004027185.1 Glis glis
AGGGAGAGAGAGAGAGAGAGAGAGAGAGAGAGAGCGAGCTGAGGCTGGCCGCGAACCCAGATCCTCCGGTCTCCGCCTCCCAAAGTACTGGGATTACAAGCATGCGCCACCATGCCCGGCCTCTATACCACATTTTCTTTATCTACTTATCTGTTGATGGACATTTAGGTTGATTCCATATCTTGACTATCATGAATAATGCTGCAGTGGACATGGGTATGCAGATATCCATTTGTATACTGATTTCATATGCTTTGGAATATCTCCAGTAGTGGGATTGCTGGACCACCTGGTAGTTCTATTTTTAGATTTTTGCGGAGCCTCCATATTGTTTTCTATCCTGGTGGTACTAATTTACATTCCCGCCAACAGTGGGCAAGGATTCTCTTTCTCCACATCCTTTCTAGCCCTTGATATCTCTCTTTTTGATAATAGCCATCCTGACAGGTTCAAGGTGATATATCATTGTGGTCTGAATCTGCATTTTTTGATAATTAGCAATTTGAGCATTTTTCATATACCCATTGGGAATCTGTGTATAAGGAATATAAATAGCTAGGCCTTTCTCTGACTTGCAAAGTCATGTATATTAAATTTTGGTACATTAAATCACAGTTCCTCTTGTCTAATACTCCAGCATTAGTTTTATAAATGCATGTTCCTGATTGTTCATCAATAAAAATGTCTCCCAACAGTTAAATTTTCTTTTTTCTATTTATTTAGTTATTTGTTTATAATTGATAAAAATTATATACATTTATTGTGTGTAATATGTTGTTTTGAAAAAAATATATATATACACTGTAGAATAGCTAAATCAAACTGATTAACGTGCTAATGCTGCAATGAACACAAGCATGAAGATATCCCTTCCCATACTGATTTTATACCCTTCGGACACAGACCCAGGAGTGGCATTGCTATTCAGATCCTTTGCTCAGTTGTTAATCAGGTTGCTTATTTTTACTATTGAGTTGATTGGATTTCTTCTGTATTTTAGATATTAACCTCTTATCAGATATATGGTCTACAAATATTTTCTCCAGACCCATTTGTTGTCTCTTCATTCTGTTGATTGTTTGCTATAAAGAAGCTTTTTAATTTGATGCAGTCCCATTTGTCTATGTTTCTTTGTGTTGCTTGAGCTTTTGGGGTCATTTCCAAAAAACCATTGCCAGACCAATGTCATGAAGCTTCTCCCCTATATTTCCTTCTGGGAGTGTCACAGTTTGAGGTCTTATATTTAGTCTGTAATGCATTTTGAGTTGATTCTTGTGTATGATGTGAGATAAAGGTCTGATTTAATTCTCCTGCATGGGGCTCTCCAGTTATTCCAGTATCATTTATTGAAGGGACTCTCCTTTCCCTATTGTGTGTTCTTGGAACCTTTGTCAAAAATTAATTGATCGTGAATGTGTGGCTTTATTTCTGGGCTCTCTATTTTATTATAATGGTCTGTGTGTCTGCTTTTATGCCAGTACCATACCTTTTTGATTACCATAGCTTTGGAATATATATTGAAGTCAGGGATTGTGATGTCTCCAGTTTTGTTCTTTTTGCTCAAGATGGCTTTGACTCCTCTGGGTCTTTTGTGGTTCCATATGAATTTTAATATTGTTTTTTTAACTTCTGTAAAAGACCTCATTGGAATTTTGATAAGGATTGCATTGCATCTGTGGATCGCCTTGAGCAGTTTGGGCATTTTAACAATATGTTGACAGTCAATTTCTTCATTTTTTCATCATGGAAGGGACAGGGAAAGATTCCTTGCACACAATGGATGTATACGGGGTGGTGCTAAGGTAACATTACTGTTTGAAAGCATCCCAACAATCCTTTGGTAAGTTTGAGAATCAGCGTATAATTTTATGAGTCCAGGTTTTTCAAAATTAGCTTCCTTAAAATGAGACACACCCATAACCAATTCTGGTCTGATCTACCCAGGTGTTGCCCTTCCCTGTTACCCAGAACTGCTGAAGCAACACCGCAGTTTCTGAGCCCATTTCACAGACTTAATTTTCTATGGTCATTATTAAATGATCTAAACTTAAGACTCCTGGCATCCAACAGGATACACCAATGAAAGGAAAGATGCAGGAGAGTCACTGTAGTTATCCCCTGAGAAGAGGCCAGATGTCCCTGGACCATAAGAATACATTTCACTGGGGATAGGTTCTAGGACCTACCTTTGAATATCAGGATCCACGAATGCCCAAGTCCCTTACATAAAATGGCGTATCATTTGCATGTAACCTACATACAACCTTCCATATACTTCAGATCATCTCTAGGTTACTTATAATACCCAATTCAATGTAAATGCTCTGTAAATAATTGCTATACTGAGTTGTTCAGAAAATAGCAAGTAAAAAAGTCTATACATGTTCATTACAAATGCAATTTTTTCCTGAATTATTTGATCTGTAGTTCATTGAATCTGTGGACACAGGACCTGCAGATATGAAAGGCTGAGTGTTGTCTCTGCCCTTGGGCTCATATGTGGTCTCGGAATCTTTCTCAATATAGCATTCTAGGCACCCATTAATAAATAGTCAGAATGAGTTAGGGAGATGAAAACTATTTGCCAGCTCTGGAATGTATCATTTATTGGTAAATTCCCCCTCAACCAATTTTGGCAGCTTGAGCCTGGTAATAAGTAAATTCGTGATTAGCCATTGGTCTAGACTGCTTTGTCTGAGCCCTGGCCCAAGCACATTTAGAGAGGATAGAGTCACCTCTTCTGTTCCCTTGGGATTGCCAGCACTCCCTCCCTTCACTATAGGTGTATCAGAGACACCACAGCATGGTCAAGTCAGACCGACCCGAATCCAAATCCCAGTCTTGCAAATTACTTGCTGTATAACCTTGAACAAATTACTTCACCTCTCTGAGCTTCAGTTTCCACAGCTGCAAGATAGGGCAATAAAACCCTTATTAGCATAATGTTTCACACAATGCCAGCTCTCAATGGATGATAGTAGCTGTATTATTTTCTATGGCTATGACTAGCTGTCAGAATTAGGTTCTCTGGCGATGGAATTTAAATAAAGATGCACATTAGTAATTGGAAACATAACCTCAATTCTCCAGGTGAAACTTATGAGGATGTCGGCCGCATCAGCACTGAAAGCAACCTCAATTGGACCATGTTCACATCTTCTCTCCAAAACATGGCTCTTTGGACAGGATCCAAAATTAAACCCGGAGGAGGCTGTGAAGTCAGCATCCAGCTGTCGTCTGCATAGCTGTGGTTAACCTCTCAGCCACGCCCCCTTGGACATTCTCTCGGAGAAGCAGAAAAACACTGGAGATACATCACATTTGACTGCAGAACGAATCCCTCTGACCCCGGAGACCCTGGGCAGCTCACATCACAGGCCGCCTGACTTCCCCCACAGCTGTGCCCAGGCCTGTTAAAGTTGATAGGAGGGCTGGCTTGCAGAATTATTGCTTTCTCTGCTGAGGATGGTCCAAAGAGGAAGAAAGAAGAGAAGAGGGAAAAGAAAATAAGAGGATGTCATTGTGAGTAGGAAGTGCTTGTTCCAAGCACATTGTGTGGCTCTAGCTACCCAGAGGATGACACCTTTATTTATTTTATCCGGTGACATCTTTGGTAACCATTAAGGGTTCCCAGAATACCTTTTGGCAAACTTACGCAGGGCGGTGAGTACTGGACTGTAGCCATTTCATAAGAGCACAGATAAAGACGTTCTGATCAGAGAGCATCAGCAAGAGAGAGGAGAGATATTTTTCATTTGGGTCCTTTTAGTTCATTCTAGAAGCCAATTGAAAAGGATACTTCAAATTGATATGATACTGGATGGAGAAGACAGTACGTTGTCTGGCATCCTAAAAGACTAATGTTACTGGATCTCAAGAAAGAGACACTGGCCACAGAACCGGACATTCAGTGCAATGGAATGACCCCTGGGCAGCCCTATCTATGGGGTCGGACGCTGCTCCTCACTCTGCCCCCCAAGCAGCAAGCTCCCTCCACACACCATTGTATCTGTTAGTTGAAATACTTGTCAGTAATTCCACCCCACCTCACGCAATGCGCCCTGGACCAGAACAGTGGTTCTCAAACCTAGGCCACGTGGAACCCTGTCAGAGGGCTTCTTAAAACAGAGCAACGGGCCCTGCTTTTGGAGACTTTGATTCAGTGGTTGTGGGTTTGAGTCTGCGAATCTGCATTTCCACACATTCTCAGGAGATGCCTCTGCTGGTCCCCGGCCCAGACATTGAGAACTCCTGTACACGCTGTGGTACACACTGGTGCCCAGCTGGTGTTGATGATCTGTATGAATGAATGAAAGAAGGAGTGAGTGAGTGGTGAATGTGTCGATGAATGGAGGGAGGACAGACCTCCTTAGCACGTTCTTTAATATCCTTGCGGTTAATGTTTTTGTCCTATAAGTGTACCTACTGCAACATACACTTCCTACAGAAAAAGAAGTCTATTTTTTCCATTTGAACTTGATTCTTTTTTTCATCTTGCCAGGCCAAATATCCTATGATAAATAGTTTAGTCTCTCTTGCTGATTCCAGGGCACACGAAGTTCTCAACTGTGAAGGTGCCAAAAGTTCTCTGGATTCGAAGTGTGTCTATCCAGATGGACAGATTGGGGAGCCAGACTCTTCATTGCTTTCTCTGCTCTAAAAATTCTCAGCGTTTCATGAGAGCACGTCAAAGCAGGCTGGGCTTACAGACAAAATGAGCTCGACGCTACTCAATCCATGCCAGCTTGGACTACAGGACGCTCCAGGCTGGAGAAGGCTGGTCTTGGGCCATCGGCCAGCTGGGACCTCACCTGCAGAGCCTGCTGCTGCCCGCCTGTCTTTTGGCCTTGGTGTGAGCATTTTTCAACCAAATTGGGCCACTCCTCATCCTTGATAACAGTGTAACAGCAGGTCCTGTTGGCCGTGGTTGGCCCCCAGCTGGCAGTAGACTTGTTCAATCCCATGGGTTTTGCTCCTAGATCATTTTAACAATTAACTGCATTTTACCATTATAATAGAATTTCCTACTACTATAGATAGTACAGGAGAGTAGAAAAAAGGAGAAATTATTCATATTCTTGTCACCCTAAAAATAACCCTGTCAGGGCTGGGGGTGTAGCTCAGTGGTGGAACACTTGCCTAGTATGCACAAGGTCCCGGGTTCAATCCCCAGCTCAACATTGACATTTTGTCCATTTGCTTTCAGTTTGAACTCTATGCTCAGGATTATTATTTGTTCATATTGCATAGGTGATAAGTATATACATCTGTGTCTTCTGCAAAATACTTTTACAGAAAAGGATGGCCAACTGGCTTTCAATTTCAAGACTATCTTTTTCACTCTGCCAGGTCAACTGGCCTACAATGAGTAGTTTAGTCTCTTGTTACTTCTAGGGCACAAAATGTTCTCAGCTGTGAAGGTGCCAGAAATTCTCTTTCTTACTCATTAAATGATTTTTTAAAGTAGATTTGAAACTTTTCTGTTTTAAAAAGCCGATTTAAACATGTGATTACTTAGAATCATATGCTGATTTTTATATTCTACCTTTTTCATTTAAAGGAATATATATTTTTTTTCTAGTGATAACTGAAACTCTTTTAGTATCATTTTTAAAAGCTCCTTTCAATTCTTCTTATTTAGATCAGTTGTAGGCTGGAACACAAGAACAAAACAAAAAGCTGGTGGCACAGGAAGTTTTGAAGGGCCGCACTGAATTGCACATAGTACATAGCTCCAAGGCTGTTCCAAGAAGCCGAAGAAAAAATTGACAACATGACTGTGAAAATCAGACGAAGCAGCTAAAAAAAAAACAAAAAAACCCTAAACCAGATAATCCAGCCTAAAATAAATTCACTTCTGAGGCCTAAGTTATCAAGTTTGGTGAGTCCATTTATTTATACCATCACCAATCATTGTTTGATGGATGTCTGCCTTTTTGGGTACCATACACCAAGGTGGGGGTGTCCTCCAGTTCGTGCAGTGATGTGTAATTCCTTGCAGATTTGAGTGTGTCTTAACTTGGTCTTCTCCACACAGACGATGGTTCTTCCCCAAATTGCCTTTAAATAGAGTGGCCCCCTCAGCACTGTCAGAAGGGGATTGACTCCTGTATGGTTGCTGGCACGCAGACATCTCTGATGGCAAGTTACCCTGGCTGGGAGTGGCTAGCATGCTTACGGGATGCAAAAACACTGCACCATCGCTGTTAAATGTGATGTTGAAGATGTAAACACTGGTCACATCTGGGAAAGATTGGAAGCATTATTTCCTGATACTAAAAACCCGCACATACCATTTTTTTTAAAAAAATAATGAGCCGGGTGTGGTGGCGCACGCTTGTAATCCCAGTACTTTGGGAGGCGGAGACCGGAGGATCCGGGTTCGTGGCCAGCCTCAGCTCTCGCTCTGTCTCTCTCTGTCTCTCTCTCTCTCTCTCTCTCTCTCTCTCCTTAGTGAGGCCCTCCGCAACCTCGTGAGACCCGGTTTCAAAATAAAGCATAAAAAATAGGGCCGGGGGTGTAGCGCGGAGGTAGAACATCTCTGCGTTCAATCCCCGGTACCACAAAAAAAAAAGAAGCATAACTTAGTGAATGGATATATATGTGCACATGCACACGTGCATATTTAATTTTTCAGAGTATGAAATTAATTTGCTTCCCAAAAACTCCCAGTAAAGATTTGCAAGGACAATAATCCTACCTCAGTAAAGTTTCCATCATCGAGACCAAAACATGTTCCCCAACATGTGAAGGATCTCCTAAGTCTTGTTCCAGTTGCTGACCTTAGGTGGGATGAGAGCTGTAGTAGTTAGTTCCTAGGGCTGCCTTCACAAAGTACTGCAAACTGGTGGCTTTGTTTTAGTCAGCTTTCCACTGTTGACCAAAAAAATACCTGACACAAACAACTTAAAGGGGGAAAAATTTATTGTGGCTCATGGTTTCAGAGGTCTCAGTCCATGGTCAGCTGGTGCTAATACTTAGAGCCTGAAGTGGGGCTGAACATCATGGCGGAGGGGGTGGTAGAGGAAAGCTGCTCAGATCATGGTAGGAAAAAGAGAAAGAAAGAGAGGAGGGGGAAAGAGACAGAGAAAGAGAGAGAAAGAGAGATAGAGAGGGAGAGAGAGAGAGAGACTCCTCCTCCAGGGCACTCCCCCAGTGATGAGTGATCTCCTTCTTCCAACAAGTTCCATTTATTTATTTATTTATTTATTTATTTATTTATTTATTTATTATTTGATACTGGGGAATAAACCCAGGGGCATTCTACCTCTGGGCTACACCCCTTGCCCCTTTTATTATTTTTATTTTGAAACAGGGTCTCACTAAGTTGCCGAGAGTCTCACTAAGTTTCTGAGGCTGACCCCAAACCTATGATCCTCCTGTCTCAGCCTCCCAAGTACTAGAATTACAGGTGTGTGCCACCATACCCAGTTCCAGAACATCATGAAATCATGGAAACTTATCATCTCACATTACTGGAGTCTAGAAGTCTAAAATCCAAGTGTAATCTCTTCTGAAAGAAGGGTTCATTTTGATAGGAATGACAGGTTGGAATTTTTTTTGGGGGGTGTACTGGGGATTGAGCCCAGGGCATTATACCTCTGAGCTGCACCCCCAGCCCTTTTTTAATTTTTAATTTTGAAACAGGGTCTCACTAAGTTGCAGAGGGCGTCGCTAAGTTGCTGAGGCTGGCCACTGTCTTGTTTGTTTCTGGAGGCTCTGAGGGAATCCCTTCCTCACTTCTGTTAGCTTCTGGCAGCTACCCAGCAATCCTTGGTGTCCCTTGGCTTGTAGACACGTTATTCCAGTCTCTACCTTCTCTGCCTCCCTTGTCACATGACATTCTCTTTGTGTCAAAAGAACACATCATTGGATTAGGGCCCACCCTAATCCACTCGACCTCATCTTAATTTGATGACCATCTGTAGAGACCCTATTTTCAAAGAAGGCCATATTCAGAGATACTCAGGGTGAGGTTGAACACATCTTTCCGGGGGACACAATCCAACCCAAAACAGCTACTCCCTAAAATCTATCAACAAATACCTGGAGAGAGGTCAGCTGCAAAGCCGTTGTTAGACATGTGATGATCACTTAGACTCATAGACCTGCAGACCTTTGCAGAGAGGCCGAGGCTCGGACTTCCATGTGGCTGGCTAGCTTGGGCAGCAGGTTGGGACAAGCACCCACACCCAGACTGCTCTGCTGGAGTTTTCTCTACTATTCTCTGTTGCTTCTCCATGTCTTTAGACCAACACTGGGACAAGGCTGTTAGCACCGTGAACATGAAGAAGAAAACTAAGAATGCACTGATGGCAAATCCAGGTGAACTTCATCTCACCGCATCCCCTGTGGTGCTCATTTGGCTCTGTCTTTAACTCAAACTGGTTGCCCCTCAAATCTAGCCCTTACTCCCCCTTTGGACTAGTTACCACTCCCAGCCAATTTCACACACACCCCAGCTTCCCTGGGCAGTGGCACAAACCAAATCAAACTATGCGAGACGTGTGAGGTGAATTCCCTCGGCAGTCCAAGTGAAATAGATTTCCACAAGTCCCACGGTTTCACCTTGCACTCGACCGACAGCCACAGACTCCAGAGGCTTCTGTTGACCTAGTCTACTTTCCCATCTGGTGTTCTTAATTGTTTGACGACTTCAGGATGCTGCACTGATGTATGCTTGACGTGTAGGACGAGCACTCGCTCTCTGTCTCCCCTCTTTCTAACTAGCTGCTTGCTATCTGTCTAACAGAAGCATACCGTGGAGGCAGTGGGGGATGCTTAGTCATTAGCTTCTGACTGCGATTTATCTCCAGAATAACAGTCATTAGCCTGTAAAAATGCCCCTGAAAAAAAAAAAAGCCTTCCTGTGGGTAGAGCTGGGTGAGCCCTATTTGCTTGTGTTTCCTACTAACCCCTGGAGGCACCTTCTTAGACTCTCACAGTCTCACATCTGGGCTGTGGGCAGCGAGAGTCCTCTCTTGCTTCCAGAGGTGGGTCACATCCTGGGTTACGCCAAAATTTCTGAGGACACAAAGCATAGAAAACGGAGGGTAACCTCCTCAAGCTAACGCAATAAATGCTATGAACTGTCAGAGTTAAACAAACAAAAAAATATGGCTTCAGGTAAAAAACATAAATTCTCAGGATCTGCATATGCCTATGCCTAAAGGCTTCAAGCTTAATATGCATGGATTGGAAGGAAATTTCCCCAGGGAAATTAATATCTTATTGGGACTGCCTCTGAGCCCGTCAGAATTGTGAAATGAGGAGAAATCGGCATCCTGGTCTGAGTATTTTCTTGCAACTGGATATGTGTGCTTGAATTATGTAGACAGACAATCAATCATTTATTTATTTGGCTTATCATGATCAAGTCTTTTTTAAGGTTTGAAGTATTTTATTTATGTATTTTTATCCATTAATTTCATTTTTTACAATTTTTATGTTTTTTATATGAAGAAATATGCGCTGGGGCTGGGCATGTAGCTTAGTTGGTAGAGTGCTTACTTAGCATGCACACGATGCCCTGGGTTCAATCCCCAGCACCACAGATAACAAACCTTTAGCTGGGAGAGGCAGCTCACACCTGTAATCCCAGTACTTGGGAGACTGAGACAGAAGAATCACAGATTTGAGGCCAACCTCAGCAACTTAGCAAGACCCTCAGCAATTAGTGAGACTCTGTTTCAAAATAAAAAATAAAATAGGGCTTGGGGGTATAGGTAGAATGCCTCTGGGTTCAATCCCCAGTACTAAAAAGAAAAGAAAAAGAAAAAGGAAAATTCTCTGTATTTTCTGATCAGGTCTTGAGTTTAAGGTTAATTAGGTGACACCACGCCTCCCAGGTTTCCAACATGGAGATACTGGTGCCGCTCCTGACCATGGGGCTTTCTGAGCCCTGTGGTGAGGCGGGGTCACCTATTTTGCATTCAGTGGCACCTATTTTGTATTTCCGCCGAGCACTGTTGGGAATATCCATACATTTAAACAGTTGGCCTGACATTCAAAAGTTAAACAGCCAAAAGCGCAAAGAACGAGCAGGAACAGTAAAAATGTTCACTTGGCCCAGCATTGAGAACGGAGGACCCGTGGGCAGACTGTGATGGACGACTCAAAGACATCCCCCTCACCAGCATGTCCCTTGTGTCCCCAACATGCCCCCTCCCACTTTGCACCAGATGGCCGGCTTCCCTCCTCCAGTGTGGCGGAGCCGCCTGCTGAGGCGGTCCCCTGCTGCAGCGTGGCAGGTGGATGCAGGACGGATGCAGATGGCTTTTCAAATTCAGCTCCAAGGCCTGATGAATGACCACCTCTGTGGATTCCCATCCGTGTGTGTTGGTATAGCACCTTTCTTCTGCCTCCCACAAACGTGCTCTCGGGGAACCCCGGGATGTGGGGCTGGGATTATTTTAGGGCAAAGGTCTCAAAAAAAGAGCAAGGGGAAGCCAGGCATGGTAGTGGATCCTGAGACGGGAGGATCACAGGTTGAGGCCAGCCTCAGCAACCTAGCAAGACCCTCAGCAACTTAGCCAGACCCTGTTTCAGAATAAAAAAATAAAAAGGGCTAGGGTGTAGCTTGGAGGTAGAATGCCCCTGGGTTCAATCCCCAACCCCAGTACAAAAAAAAAAAAAAAACAAGCAAAGGGAGAAGTCAAGGCCCCATGTCTGCTTGGTGCCAGACCAAAAAAAAAAAAAAACAAGGAGACAAGAACTCTGTGTCATAAATGAGGGCCTCACACGGGGTTCTTACTTCAGGGGCTGATGGTCGGCCATGCACGTGGGGCCAGCTAGAGATCCAGGTGCACTGGAGACCAGGTTAAGGTTAAATGCCCTCTTCTTTTATCCCCCTTCCTCTGATGTAGTGAGCCCTATAAGTACACCCATCACCATGGAGCCATCCTCCAGTCATCTTCCAACAGCACCATAAATCCCTGCAGGAGTCCACATTCCAGACCTCTCCTGGTCTCCTGTCCCCAGTAAAATGTGCTTGCTCTGCTGTCGGGCAGTGGCATCTGTGTTGCCCTGCCCAATAGAGTCTGCATGCTTTGGCAGGGCTCTTGGTTCTTTGGAGGTGGGCAGGGAAGGGAAAGGAATTGTGCTTTCCATTGCTCTGCGAGATCTTCATGTGGGATATTTTATTGAATACTTTTGACAATTAGTTCCTTATCTCAGACAAGAAAAAGGAAGAGGTCAAGGAATTTATTGAAAATCTCACAGCCTGTCCAGAGTGGACCCTGGACTCAGCTCAGTCTGCTCTGAAGCCTGGGTGCATTCCCTATTCTAATGTGTACTGCTGGTGGGTCATGGTTGGCCTGAAGAGTCCTTCACAGCAAACTATCACACCATAAAGTACTTGCTGCATGGTGTGATGGTCCCTGGTCTCTAGAGAGGCCATAAAGCCCCCAGCACTGGGTGTAGAACCTGTGATAGCAACTTACATCTGTGTCCTTCAGCTCAAGTTACTACCATAGGTTCCTTTCCTCCCCCTAGAAAGACGTTAGTATTGTCGAATTTATGTCCCTGGTGCCCAGCACAGGCTTGTGGAATCAGTAAATGAGATCTAATAGGTAGAATGCACCGCTGTGAAATGCACCTAGAGGTGGTGTGGTTCAGGGAGGGGGACCAGAGTCAGTGACTCTTTATCAGAAGAGGTCTGGACTCCATCAGCCATTGTCACTGTGACCAAAATACACGACAAGAGCACCTTAGAGAAGGAAAGATTTACTTTGGCTCATTGTTTCAGAAGATTCAGTCCATGGTCAGCTGGCTCCAAGGCAGAAGCATCATGACGGAAGGGCACGGTGAAGGAAAGCTGCTCAGTTCCTGAAAGCAAGGAAGAAGAAAGAGAGAGAGAAGAGAAGAGAAAAGAGAAGAGAAGAGAAGAGAAGAGAAGAGAAGAGAAGAGAGAGGAGAGAGGAGAGAAAGGAAGGAAGGGGCCAGAGAGATGGTAAACCCTTCCAGGGCACACCCCCAGTGACCTCTTCCTCCAACTAGGTCCCACTTCCCAGTAGTCCATTCAGCTATCAGTGGTTTAATCCATCAAATGGGTGGATCCACTGATGAGCTCAGAGCTCTCATGATCTAATCGTTACCTAAAAGCCCCCCTCTGAATCTTGCTGCACTGGGGACTGTGCTTTCGACACATGAGCTTTTGGGGGACACTCCAGATTCCAACCACAACAGCCCTCAAGTTGCATTGTGAGCAGGGCCTCTCTGAGGAGTGGAGCTAGATACCCTAAGGCTCTCCAGGCAATCCACCTCCTTTATTTCTGTAGACTAAACCGTGCTTAGAATTAAAAGAGAAAGTAAAAACACACCTGTTGGGTTGATGATGGATAAAAATTTAAATAGAAATGTCACCGCAAATGTGAAAACCTTGAAATAGATTCTTGGTCTTCTGACCTGTGATAGGAATTGCTATTTTTTTTGTTTTAGCTTAACTTCTAAAGAAAGACAGAAAGCATTTTTAAAGCCAGTTCTCAATTGTCACTAAATAAGCAATTCAGTTAGTCCCCATGCTGTGTTCTCCAAATGTTCTAACCATAAGTTTCCACTCTCCTTGACCATTATTGTTGAGCCCAAATCACTAGTGCCGTGAGGAGTGATGGTTTCTTCTTGTCTCTGTGCCAGGACATGAAAAAGAAGCAGAAATTGTTCCAAACCGAGGCCCAAGAAAGATGCAGGTAGTTTCCATAGTTTGTACTTTGCTGATGACGAATTACTGAATGTGTTTAAGAGATATTTATGTAGTGTTTACCACGTGGCCCTTACTCTGTTGGGATTTCTCTTTAATGATAGACGGTGCTCACACACAATCCGAGGGCCTGGGCATGCCCTTGGCTTTCAAGGAATTCCCATAGAGGGGCTAATTAAAGATAATAAAGCATGGAAGGAAAGATAAATAATAAGCATGTAGGTCTTTTGCTCCTATTGACGCTAAAACTACAGGATTGGAATGTGGGAATGAGGACTTCCTTCAGAGAAGGCTAAAACTGAAAACCACAGCTAAAAACAGCAACTCCACAGGCTCCATGACGTGTCTCATGTGCTTGTGTGTGGCTGTATATACAGGTGGGGAGGAGATGGGGGCTGTCGGAGGAGCAGAGGGTAGGTATTTCTGGGACCTTGCTGCTCTCAACACCTACTTCTCTCTGCTCCCCCAAGCTAGTGTCCATGATGAGCATGGCGGTGGGGATTAGACGCTCAGGGCTGCTCCTGCCTGGCTGACCTGGAGTGCCCAGCAACAGGAAGTGCCCGGGGTGGGGGCCAGACTGCCCCATCCAGAGGCACCGCCCATGGCATGGCCTCCTGGAGCAGGAAGGAGGGCTCTGGCTCCGGGCAGCCGAGTCCAGTTGGCTCACTGCCTTTTGTCCCTGTCTGTCATCTGGAGGAAGGACAGGGGGAGCTGCACCTCTCTCTGCCAGGTCTGGTCAGGACTGTGTTGTTACAGAAGTCTCCTGCTGGACCCCTCCCCCCACTTAACCCTAAGCAGAGGGCACCGCGCTGTGCTTGTTTCTACAGAAGCAGATTCTAGCACTACGTGTTCATTCTTTCGTCTTTCCCGCAGACACAGAGAACCACTATGGCCCCACATCATGTTCCGTGCTGGAAAAGATGAGTAAGACGAGGCTCCTGCTATTAGGAGCTCAGGTCTAGTGCATGAGACAGATAGATAAAAGCGCGTGACAATTGACTGTAGTACACCTGCATAATTTCACTTAGGTGACATTCTGAAAAAGGCCAAACTAGAGACCAAAAAGAGGCCAGTGGTTGGTAGGGGCTGGGGGACGGGGAGGGATGGACCAAGAGAGTCACAAAGGATTTGAGGGGATAGTGAAAATGTGGCGTTAGTTATGCTACTAATGATATTTATCGAAACTCACAAAAATGTGCACTAAAAAGAGTGACTTTTATTATACATATTGCAGCTCGGTATTTATAAAGGGGAAACAAATCACAATAGAGTTGCTAGGTGCTGCAGTGGCGTGATATACCGAGAGACACAGGAGGAAACAGCCAGCTCTTCCTGGAGAGGTGTGGGAAGGGTCAGGAAGAGCGTGCAGAGAAGGGAACACTTGACCTGTGGCTCTGCAGATGACAGGAGATGAGAGGAAGAGGACGCTTCAGGACAAGGGACCAGCCTGCACAAAGACGAGGAGCACCCACTGTGCATTCTGTCGGCCACACTGTGTGCTCTGATAGCTCCCCTTTACTTGGTACAGTAGGTGCATCCGCAGGAGTCTGGGGATGGACAGTTCTATTTGTGATGCTAAGGGGTGAGTGTTTTAGCCAGCTTTCCTGTCGCTGTGACCAAAGTACCCAAGAACGGCTTGGAGGAGGAAAGGTGCACTGGGGCTCACGGTTTCAGCGCGCAGGACTGGCACCAAAACACAAATGAAGGTGGTAGGTGGCAGGGTGCGTGCGTGGAGCGACGCTGCTTTTACATCAGGGAGGCAGGAAGCAAGGAGAGAGCAAGGGGAGGGGACGAGGGACATGTATCGTCCCCAAGGCCACACACTACCTGCCTACCTTACCACCCAATGAACACATTCAGATTATTGATCCATCAATAGATTTCTCCACGGGTGGGATTAGAACCCTCATGATTCAATGATTTTTACCTCTGAACATTTTTGCATTGTTAATACATGAGCTTTTCTAGGAGAGATTTTGTATCTAGCAGTGAGGAAGATGTTTTATTTCCTTTCGTTTTAGTCCATTTGTGCTGCTATTACAGGATGCCCGAGGAACAGTCTGGCACGGTAGTGCACGCCTATCTATAATCTCAGTACTTGGGAGACTGAGGCAGGAGGAGTTCAGGTTCAAGGCCAGCCTCGACAACTTAGTGGGACCCTGTTTTCAAAAAAGAATTTTTTTAAGGGGCTGGAGATGTAGCTCAGAGGTGGAATGCCCCCAGGTTCAATTCCCAGTTTTAAAAAAAATTGTGCTAGCTGGGCATGGTGGTGCACACAGAGGCTGAGGTGGGAGGATTGTAAGTTCGAAGCCAGCCTGGGCAACTTAGCTATACCCTGTCTCAGAACAAAAATATAAAAAGATGAGGGATGTAGCTTAGTGGTAGTGTTTGCCTTGCAGGTGGGAGCTCTGAGTTCAATCTGCAGTGCTGCAAATAAATTAATAAAAATAAAAATTGTGCCAAAATGTATGTAACATGAAGTATATCATTTTAGCCTCTTTAGTTGTACAATTCGGTGGTATTTCTTGCACTTAAAGTTAAGCTTCCATCACCACTGTCTCGAAAACCCTTTCACTGAGCCAGGTGTGATGGCTCACACCTATAATCCCAGTACTTGGGAGGATGAGACAGGAGGATCACAGGTTCACGGCCAGCCTCAGCAACTTAGCGAGACCCTTAGCAACTTAGCAAGACCCTGTTTCAAAATAAAAAATAGAAAGGGCTGGGGGTGTAACTCAGAGGTAGACTGCCCCTGAGTTCAATCCCCAGTGCCAATAAACAAAACCCTTTCACCATATCACTGGAACAGAAACCACACGCATTGAGCAATGACTCCCCATTCCTCCCTCCCCTCCGCCTTGGTAGCCTCTAATCTACTCACTGTCTCTCCGAATTTACCTATTCTTGAGATTTCATATAAATAGAAGAATACAGTATGTGTCATTTTGCATCTGGCTTATTTCACTTAGCATGTTTTTGTTTTGCATTTAATGAGGTTAGTGAGCCCGGAGGTAATTCTCTCATTGGAGACGGTCGATGCTGGGAGAAGGGGGCAGCAGCTTCTTTGAAGTGGAAAAATCAGAACTCATTATGGGCTAGTGTGACTTCCTCTGGGTGTCCTGCGCATGCGGCAGCCCTCTGCATCTCAGGACCAGCTGTGGACCCGGCCGCCCCGGCCACCTATGCCTCTCCCGCACCCCCATAGAGCCCCGACGTCCGGCCGAGGCCCTCCCTCCCTGCACAGACGTATTGCACTCAACATACCCACCTGCTCCAAAATTGGAAAAGAAAAATATTAAAGAGACTTAAGATAATAAGTGACCAAGAATTGCAAATGAGGCAACCCAAGAAGCGAGGTTTGGAGTTAATTAGCCCTTGAACTGTCAAGCCTAATTGCGTCCAGCGAGTTCTGACATTTCTAAGAATAATTAGGGACCTGGCTGTCACATTTCACAAAGGCCCAACCACTATGTGAATGAGTTCTTCTTGCACCCCCGCCCCCTGCACGATGTCCTGAAATGCATAAAGGAGAATTATACCCAGTGCTAATTGCAGATCCCTGGGTGGATGTGTCATGTTTTTGAAGAACTTTTCATTTTTTTGCCGTGAAATATAATGACCCCATTTAAGGGGTGGAAGTGAGTGGCAGAAAAGGTGGCACTTTAACAACATCTGAAGTCACTGGTGATAATAATGACTAACATTCACCGTGTGCTTACTATGAGCCCAGTGCCATTCCGAGTGCCACAGACGTATAGGGAGGATGTATTTATTGTCTTCAATCAACAGATGAGGAAACCGAGGCACAGAGAGGTTACATAGTTTTTCAGGGTCTCACGTCAAGATCAAACCTAGGCAGTCTAGCTCCTGGTTCTCCACAATAACACACAATCCTCAGCCACACCACTGGACTCTGCCGCTATGGGGCCAGGCAGGCTTTTTGGTATACATTATTAGTCTTGTCAGAACGCTTTATTAACCACCAGCTTAAACATGATTCTGGTTCCTTGCCCGCTAATAACTGTTTTTTTAAGCAAGAAATAAATGTATCTATGATGTATTTTACTATTCTCATACTCAAGTGACCACTTCATTATCTTACACCATCTTTATTCATTCATTAGACAGTTATTGAGCATCTACTATATTCCAGGCACCTTATCAAGCTATGTGAGTGAGGCAGAGATTAGTCAGGGACGAGTCTGTCCAGGGGGACCTTACATCTTAGTTAAGGAAATGACACGTACAATACATATAAGATAAAGTGGTATAATACAAGGTAAAAATAATACAAGATGACACAGGGTGAATATTCTTTATCTCAAATGCTTGGGATCAGAAGGGTTTCAGATTTCATAGGTTTTTAGATTTGGGAATATTTGTGTAGACTTTACTGGCTGAGCATTTTGAATTAGGGATGCTCAACCTATATAATTCAAGGCAAAACATGGTACATTCAACAAGACAGATATTTAGGGCTATATTTATTCAGAGGAATGAAGATGACTGTGTGTGTGTGTGTGTGTGTGTGTGTGTGTGTGTGTGTGTGTGTTGTGCGAGATGGGGAAAAGTGGTTGGAGAGAAAATGGGAAAGAGGGAGATGAAGAAGGAAGAGAAATAAGGGATTTTATAAAGTAGTGAAATGGGCCTATGTTGTGTGATGAATTCTATTCCTCCCAAATTCAAAAGTTGAAGTATTAACACCCAGCACCATGAAATGTGACTGTATATAAGATAGGGTCTTATAGGGTAGTTAAGATAAAGCATGATCATTAAGGTGGGCCCTCATCCAGTATGACTGGTGTCCTATTTCCAAGAGGATATTTGGACACAGACTAGAAGACAGAAGACCATGGGAAGGCCCAGGGAGCAGATGGCCGTCCATGAGCCCCAGGGAGGGGCCTCAGAGGAACCAGTTTTGCCAGGATCTTCATTTCCAACTTCTAGACTCCAGAAATTACATTTCTGCTGTCTAAGTCCCCCGGCCTGTGGGACTTGGTTACCGTAGCCCTAGCAAACTGATCTAGCCTTGAAAAAGAGACGATTTGGACATGGGAGATATGGGCTGATGGGAGGGGATGGGGGCACATTGGGAGCAACTGGATTTTGTTCAGTGGATAATGGGGAGCCATGGCAGGTTTCTGAGCAGGAGTGACGTGAACAGCAGACATTCAATTTGATTCATTCAACAAACATTTATTGAAGATTTGTCCCATGCCAGGTATCGCCAATATCTGCCCAGGATCTGCAGCTATGAATAAGACACTTCAGAACAGAGATTTTCAAAGGAAGTCAGCACTGGGTGGGGAAACATGGAAAACAGGCTAAATGGAGGAGAAATGGGAGTTGGGAAGACTAATTAGAAGCCTTTTATTCTGGTCTAACTCTGAGCTTTTCAGAGTCTGCTACGACCCCCTAGGAAAGTGTGCCCTTTAGCCCACTCCCGCTGCAGCCCTGACCCCTGTCACATACAACACAGGGTCCACGTTTCCCCTGCTTAGCTCCACTGGCCAGGGGCATCTGGTTGAGCTTCACCCTCTGTAGTTGATGTTATGGGAACATGATATTTTTTTATTTCTTCCAAATATGAATATAAAAATGAGCAGTCTTTCCCAAACTCTATATTCTGCCAGATTTTTTTTTTTTTGGTGTGTGTGTGTGGTACTGGGGATTGAACCCAGAGGCATTCTACCTCTGAGCTACACCCCCAACCCTATTTTATTCTTTTGTTTTGAAACAGGGTCTCACTAAGTTGAGGAGGGCCTCACTACATTGCTAAGGTTGGCCTCAAACCTGCAATCCTCCTATCTCAGCCTCCCAAGTACTGGGATTACAAGCGTAAGCCACCACACTCAGCTCACCAGAAGATTTTAAAACAACCTCCCCCCCAGCTTTATTAGTATATTCTTGTGCCTACCACCATAGAAAATCATGTTTTGATATCAAACACCATTTCCAAGAGAGTAGTAAGTAGAAAAACAAAAAACCAATGCAGCAAAGAAAGCAACAAAAAGAAACGTGTAGGGTATCTGAGGTGACAGGTCTTTCCTCAGGGTGGTAGGCAGAATAAGGAACCCCAAGATGTCCATGTCCTAATTCCTAGAACCTTCGAAGACATTCCCGTACACTGCAGATGTAATTAAGTTCAGTGCCCTGAGGCTATGAGATGGAGGGGCAGTCTAATCATATGGATTCTAAAAAATAAATAATAATAACCCTTCCCAGCCACAGTCAGACTGAAATGTGACCATGGTCAGAGGGATGCTGGCTGTGAAGATGAAGGAAGGGGCCACGAGCCAAGGAATGTGGGCAGCCTCTAGAAGCTGAGAAGGGCCAGGAAATGGATTTTTCTCTGGGGGCTCCAAAAAAGGAACGCTGCCTGCCAACTCCTTGATTTTACAGCCCTTGGAGAATTCTAACCTACAATTTTGTGTTGTTTGAAATCGCTAATATAATAATTCATTAGGACACTAACAGGAAAGGAACGCGCCGTATTTTCTGAAATTCAAACGAGCCAGACCTGCTTGTTTGGAGAGTGTGTCCTTTTGGAGTTAGCCTCTGTTTTAATGATGCCATCACCGTGTGTGATAGACTAGTTGGGCTTGTTTTTTTCTTCCAGATTCTAAGCTCCTTCGAGGCAGACACTGGGTTATTTATTGTAGTATCTCTAGGTCCGGCATAACGCCTGCCATGTAGTAGATTTCAATAGCTATGAATGAACTGAACGTATGGAAGCCGGAAGCTGCTCAGGGTTTCCTAGTGCCCCAGCAGGCCTCCAAAGACCGGCATCGGGACTTCTGTTCAGACACAAAGGAGTCAAATCTGATGTCACCATTGATGTCTATATATGTCAGGATGTTGAACTGAATTACTGTTAGCTGTAACCATGACAACAGAAAGCCCATTCACACGCAGTCGTGCTGAGTCATTCAGAGGAGCTTTCCGAGGAGGTCTTGGTACAATGCAGCTCCAGGCCCTGTTCATGAAGAACGTTCAATGGGGTCTGTTGTCAACATCTCTCCCAATGTTATGCATGTAACTGGTCCTTCCAGAACACCAAGGGAACCCAGAGACGATGCTTTATTGGATATACTCCTTGTGAAGTTGCACTTATTTCTGTAAAGAAATGGCCATTCACAAATTTTCATTGTTGGGTAGAAAGTGTTGAAGTTGCTTTCTGGAAAGGATGAAGGTGGGCAGGCAGAGCCTATGTAACACAGCCTCTTCCTCATTCCATCTTTGGTAATTATTTTCAACTGTTGTGAGCAGAAGCTCTGGGAGCCTGTGGGCTGGAAGTCCAGAGACAGCCATGCTAGCCAGGACCTGCCCTACTGCTCTCTCCACTGTGAAGCCACCCGCCAGGGGCACTTGGCGACCTCCCTGCTGTCATGGCTTGACCTCCAGCCTATGTCGTCCCGAGATCCTGGCCCTGAACTGGCTTTCATCCCTCCCGCTGGCCAAGCAGGGGATCCACTCAGGTTCACAGTTGGACCTCCACCCACTCGACATTTGGGCCTTTGGTAGCTGTTCTTTGAGTTGACCTAGAGAGTCTATTTCTCCTCTTCTTCCCATGGCTAGAGCCCCCTCTCATTGGAGACCAGTGTGTCCCTTCTGCTCAACCATTTTCCCATATTGAGCCCTGACTTCAGCCGACAAATCTAATTTTGGCTCCATCTGTCCCCAACATGGGCCCTTGAAGTGTCCCTTTCAGGATATCGCATTGGGTTCAGGCGATTCTAAGGAGTGACAGTTCTCTTCCGGGTTCTTCCCTCACTGTAAACTTTGGTGCTAAGAGATTCCTTGTGTGTATTTTTCTAACTCAGGGGTACTTTCCCTTTTGCTTCCTTTCAGTTCCTTCTCAACTCCTTGGGGCAGGACATAACCCTGGCACTCAATGGTCCTAAATTTGTCCTGTAAGCTGAGAAGAGCGACTCTTTTAAGATAGTCATCTAGCAGGGACTTGGGCGACTCTGCTGTGCTCTGGGCGGTAGAAGATACAGGTTGATCAAGTCCTAAACAGTAAACAGGAAGTGGATGGTAGCATATGAACTTGGCGGTTGCCAAATGATTTTGTCTTCTTGGTTCAGGTATGAGTGTGTCTGTGACACACGTCTCTGATAGAGGCATATCAGAATCAAGAAATATTTAACAAGTGACTAATACATTTGATCTGCTATAGCTTAGCTTGGCCAGGAAAAAAAAAACAGATGGGCTAGCAATTGCCACATTTAGAATGAACCCTACCTACCCCCATGGCCAACAGTGGTATCTATCTGGTCATTGGGAGGGTTGGACTGTGATCAGGGCAGGGGGCACTGGTGGTGAGGAGCCTCACTATTCCCCAGGAAACAGCAAAGCCCTGCCAAACACAACCTTACCAGGGAAATGCAAGCCAGCTGCCAGCAACCGGGGAGAAAAAAGTGCCTCATTCAGTCCAAGAGAAAAAAAGAAAGGCAGGGTTTTGGGGAATCCTGACATTAATACTCCATTAAAGGGGCAACATATCTGGAGAAATCTGAGAAGCAACAGATGGGGTAAGAAATTGACCTCTCTTAACTCCTTCAACCAAGATGGGGTCAAAGCCCAAAGCTGGTGCATGCCTGTAATCCTAGTATTTGGGAGACCGAGACAGGAGGATCACAGGTTCAAGACCAGCGAGCAGTAACATAGCAAGATCTTTTTTTCAAATGTTTTTTAAAAAGGGCTGGTAGTGCAGCTCAGTGGTACAATGCTTTTGGGTTCAGTCCCCAGTACCCACCCCCATCACACACACACACACACACACACACACAAAGATGGTATCAAGAAGGTTTTGGGGTAGCTCAGTGGTAGAGCAGGCCCTGGGATCAATCCCCAGCACATACACAAAAAGAAGGAATAGAAGTGAATGAGCCCAAGAGGAGGGAAATCATAGAAGAGCTGAGCTGAAAAGATTGTTATATGTGAGAATCTGATGGTTTGAGAGGAAGCCAGGGTCTTGGAAAGGAGAGAAGTAACTACAAATATTCCTGGAAGGCCATCAGCCTCTGGAGTAGGAGGTGTTACCGTGGTGCATGAAGATGGAGCTCTAAAGAGGGTACATATTTTGAACTGGGTGCGGTGGTGCATGCCTGAAATCCCAGTACTTGGGAGGCTGAGACAGGAGAAGCAAAGGTTCGAGGCCAGCCCCAGCAGCTTAGCCAGACTCTGTTTCAAAGTAAAAAATAAAAAGGGCCGAGGGTGAAGTTTGGAGGTAGAATGCTTCTGAGTTCAATCCCCAATACCACACACAAAATAGAGGGAACATATTTTGCACAAAGCTAATCAATTAAGGATAGTTTCCTTTGGTCACTCTGTATCAGTCAAATGACCAAGGCCACCTCTCCAAAACGCTCCTCTCCTCACTCTCTTCCTGTGTAGATTTTGCACTGTGAAGAAGGTGACTGGACTTTCAATAGCTCCACAATACCTCTATGGACCTTGTAAACAAAGGGAGTTATTAGCTGAAGGGCATTTCCCACCAATGGCACTATGACATATATGTTAACATCTACCAACTATTAACCTATGCAGAAAAAGAAGAGTAAATAAAGCTTACAAGCTGTTTTCTTTGATCACAGTGAAATAGACTGCTTAAAGCTGCCTTTCAAGTGGCCACGTCAATAATCCAGTCCTAGACAGAAGCCATCGGGAGGGTCTTTTGTCAAAGTAAGATCCGTGTTGGAGAGCTAGAAGTCACCACCAGAGCCAAGGGATATACCAGGTACATGGGGACGGGAAAGACCGATGTAACATGGTGATACAGAATTTACATGAAACTTCAAGATAACACACAACATTGCAAAGAAACGCATGCTTTTAATTGGCCACAACTGGCCACAGCCCCAGAATCCCAGGTTCCAACTGAAGTTCTCTGGTGGACAATTTGAAATGCTCTGCCCGGTAGAAATAGAAGAAGTCACTCTTTGCCAGCATCCTGTATTCTCGTTTTCCTCAGTTCTTTTCCAATGGGAAAATCAAATACCATGTGTCATTGTGGACACTGAGAAAAAGCACGATGTCTACATAAATTCAGGAGCAATAAGAATCCAAAATATGCAGAGAATATCTCTACACGCCCTCTTCCACATTAAAAAACTTTAGCAGCAACCACAGCTAATGGAGAAAAATGGATCCATTAGGGCGGTGCAGTGGTGCAGGCAGGCCAGGGCTGGTGCTTCCTGACAACACGGGCGGTGGTGTGGGAGGTGCAGAGTAGCTCAACGCAAGGTTGAACATCAGGACTGCATGCAAAATATCTTCCCCAGCTGTCTAGGGCCTTCTTTCCTTTCCTTGATCCACTGAGAACCCAGTGGCCTGGGCTTCTTTGCCCCCTTGTAGAGGACCTCTCAAAGGTACCCAGCCTGGTGTGGCTTCTCCTGAAACACCGTGCCATTGCATGCCCTGTTTGGGTACCTGCGGGGATGCCTTGTTGCCTCCTAGATCCTATTAGGACCCTTCCTGGCCTTATATTGCTTTTGTTTCTTTTTAACCTTCAATCGACCGGGCTATTTGCCAGTTCTCAGCTCTTTCTTGGATTTCTGTGGCCCGGGCCTTCTCCCCGGGACCTCCTCCTGAGGCTGCAACCCTGTGGCCATCTCTGCCTAGCAGAATCCACAGCTCCTTTTCCAAGTTCCTGTTTAACTCCATCCTGCAAAGCTTCTGCTCATTCTCAAAGAAAGGTCCATGGCAGGGGGCTGGAAGTCACCACCACAGCCAAAGGATAAACCCGGGATGTAACACGGGAATATGGAATTTACATGGAATTTTAAGAGAATACACAGCACTGCAAAGAAATGCATGCTTTTCGTAGGCACATCCCTTCCTCCACGGTTCCCTCCTGCACTGGCGCTCTCTGGCTGTTATGTGTTGTACTTTGGACCTTGGGTCATTGTTCCTCTACTCCCAGGTAACAACTTCAGGGTGAGCCTGTGTCTTACTTGGTATTTCCCATGCTACCTACGTGTATGTACCTGTTACAAGTTACATTCAGTTTGTTGACTTTGGGCTAGTTACTGGGTCTCCTAAGTCTTGGTGGCCTTATTTGTAAAATGGGGCTAACAATAGTGTGTCCTTCACAGGGATTATTGTTAGGGTTAAGTGACTTTATATGGGTAAAGTGCTTAGTGCCCAGCTTGGCACAAAATGAGTGTCAGATGCTACTAGTAATCAATATTATATAAAAGTCATATCTTATTTATTTAAAACTACAGCAGCCTCTTTTCAGCTTTGGGGGCGTCTCTCAATTTCCTTACTGAATAAAAAATATCATTTGATACTCTTAGCCTTCCCTGTGTATCAAAATCATCTGGGGAGCCCTTAAAAATATCAGTGCTTGAGCCACACCCTCAGAACTCCTCCTTCCATGGGTGGGTCCCAGTCATGACTAATTTTTATTCCCCAAGTGTTTCTCGTGTCCAGCCAGGGTGGGGAACCTCTGGAAATCATTAGAGGGTTTGCCATTTCTACCCTATGTCCTTTTGGCCCTTTACTTCTACAACAAAGAACTACAATTTGGGGAGGACTAATCTCCCGCGTACCCCACAGTTAGTGTCTTGAGACATACATTTCACCCGGTTCTCTAAGTCCACACTGGGACAGTCCTCTGAGCTCCCATCATGACTCAGCTCAGCATTTTAAATACCTCTTGGTTTCCCTTTTCATTCCCATAATAGCGACATATTTGTTCGGGGCAGCTTGCTGCATAAAAATGTGGAGTAATAAAAACACATGACAGTGCAAAGAAATGCATGCTTTTCGTAGGCACAGCCCTTCCTTCATCAGTTGGAGGAACTGATGAACACATGAAATCCTCCCAACTCCCCATTTCTCCTTCTCCTCTCTGGCCCATGATGAGACGTGGCCTCCATCCTATCCGCCACGAGAGGGTGGAGCCCAGGAGAGGACGCACGTGGTACCACGCCCCTGTGAACAGGTGCCTGGCTAACTGGGCTATTGTGATAATAAGCACTGGGTGATTACCGATAGAGGCATGCAGATTCCCATTCCTTGCCCTTTAGCCTTTAAAAAACCTTTGTTCAGCCGGGTGTGGTGGCGCACGCTTGTAATCTCAGTACTTGGGAGGCGGAGACCTGAGGATCCGGGTTCGCGGCCAGCCTCAGCTACTTAGTGAGGCCCTCTGCAACTTCGTGAGACTCGGTTTCAAAATAAAGTATAAAAAATAGGGCCGGGGGTGTAGCTTGGAGGTAAAACGCCCCTGCGTTCAATCCCCGGTATCGCAAAAAAAAGAAAAAACCTTTGTTCATAATTGTATGTATAAAGCTTGTAGCTCTTGCTGGGCATTGTTTCAATGGGAGTTAGGCCAAAGCAAGAGCTGGAGAATTGGTCTCACTGTGGCCAGCCTGGGGTGCTGAGTCAGGACCCCTCGCTGACTGAATTCTCCTCTGACTACAGGACTTACGGAACTTCAGGAGACTTGTGCCCAGGGGTTTTACTGCCAAGATAGAGGGGGGGAAAAAGATTGATTTAAATTTGAGACAGGGTAGAGAATGCCCAAAGGCGTAGGAAATGTGATCTCTGAGGGGAGAGGGGGAGGAGGAGAGGAAGAGTTTTTAAAGGATGAGTGTTGGACAAATGGAAGTCCCATTATGAGAAGCCTGCTGTGAAACAATGGCTCTTGGGAATTCACCTTTCCCCCCTTTGCTTTAGACTCCCTTTTTTCTTGTTCTCTTGGATTCTTCCAGTTTCGGGATGGTCTCTGGTAGTTGTTGTTTTTCTGTTAGACCAGGAAATGATGACTTGAAATACCCCAAATGAGGTGTGCATGTATGTTTGTATCACTTTGAACCTCATTCTGGTGTATAATTACATTGCACCAATAAAAGTATATAAAAAAATCCACATAAAGCCGGATGTGGTGGCACAGGCCTGTAATCCTAGTACTTGGGAGGCTGAGACAGGAAGATCGTAGGTGTGAGGTCAGGCTCAGGAACTTAGCAAGACCTTCACAATTAAAAAATAATAAAAATGGGGCTGGGTGTATGGCTCAGGGGTAGAATGCTCTTGGGTTCTATCCTAGTAACACACACACACACACACACACACACACACACACACACACACGAAGATGAAAATCCACACAAAAGGCCCATGAAATGGTGATTCTGAGGATGGGGCTCTATTCACTCCACAGCTGGAGCCCTGGCTTAGGTAGTGGATGCCGTGACCCCCAACCTCTCCCCGCCCCACATACCCAAGAGGACTCAAAGCCCACATCAGATTTGGAGCTGTTCCCACCAGCCCCGCAGTGTCTGCAGAGGTGGTCAATTAAGAGTGTAGCCGACACGATCTTGGATACAAGGCCCGGAAACTAACTCCTAGAAAGGTCGGGTAAGTCACCTGGTCGAATATCATGCCCGCTGCAGAGCTAGGACCCGCATCTGTGCTTCCAACAGCCATGCGTGGGGCACTTCCATCGCTGAACTGGAGGGTCCCAGGCTAGCACTGTTCCTTGGCTAGACACTCCCTGGCACTTCAGTTTTGGTGGGGTGCCTTTGAAAATTGTGTCTAGGCACCGATTACATAAACAGAACAGAAGGGCAAGAGGAGACCAGGCAAGCCGGCCAGGGAGGACATTCTTAATGCATGAAGTCACCAGCTTTCAGGGCAAGCTACCTGCGGAACGGTGACCGTCACAAGGAAAACTCTCCAAAGGCGTCTGGTTGCTGCAGAGGAAATGTGAAAAATCTACCGAACATTCTGCAGCTTCACCCTGCTCTTCAAACTCAAATATTTGTTTTGTATCAGGAAGTGGCTCAGGGCCCTGGTGGCAGCTCAGTCAGGGCGTGACTGTGGTGCCACGTGGCTAGCTAAGTGCCCAGCGTGATTCAGGATTTCTCCCGTCTTAGCCACCCCTCTAATCAACACCTCTTAACAACAACAGCACCTGAGTCAGACAGTCTGGAGTCTTGCCTGTGGCGAGGAACTCAACCCTCCACTGACATCCTTTGTCTCTGGAGCCCTGCCAGGTCCAGCGCCCCCTGCTGGGGATCCTAGCTTGCTCCTCCATGGCTGGGTTTACCAGCCTGGAAGGCTACCCAACAGGGACTCCAAGACTTTCCCGCTACTTTACAAGAGGTAGTGTCTGCTTAAAAAGCTCAGTTGACACCGTGTCTTTCTGGTCCCCCTCCCCCTTCCTCTCAAAAGGAGAAGGAAACCCAATTGGGAGTGGTTGGGGTGGATTAGGACATCCTTCTGTCACATCCTGGGTGCCACAGGGACAGGTGGAATTCCTGGCTGGAGGCAGGTGATGCTCTCGTGAGCTTCATGCCGTCTCCTCTGAGCACATCAGACCCCGGAGCCACAGGCGGCAGCCAGGCAGCTGAGAGGGCGAAGAAGGCTTGCCAAGCGCCTCATCAAACGAAATGCAAACAAACAGCAAGGAGGCCCTCAGCCCTTCCAGAGCCGGCTCCAGGGCTGCTGGGGCCGCTCGGGGCAGGAGGACGGCCCTCTTCCAGGCAGGGCTCCATCCAGCATGACATCTGGGTTGCCAGTTCTGTCAAGCAAGGAGTGGTCCCAGAAAGTGTGGATTGCTTTATTTTTTATTTTTGGTACTGGGGATTGGACCCAGGGGCATTCTACCTCTAAGCCACACCCCAATCCTAATTTATTATTTTTTATTTGAAAACAGGGTCTCGCTGGATTGCTGAGAGTCTCGCTAATTTGCTGAGGCTGACCTCAAACCTGCGATCCTCCTGTTTCAGCTTCCCAAGTACTGGGATTACAAGTGTGCAACACCGCACCTGGCTGTGGAGGTGTTTCTTGAGGGAAAGCACAAGCTGGAAAGAGTGTGAGAGAGAGAGAGACAGACAGACAGACAGACAGATGTTTCCATAGCTTTACAAAGTCCAACACCAGAAGTAAAGAAATCAGGAAACCAGGTTTGAGATCTAAAAGGTTCTGTTCCTCACATCTGTATCCACAACTCCTGTCACTGGGGGGGGGGATTTTTATTTTTACTCTATGATTGAAAATAGCATTTAAACTTTCATTTCCTTTTGATAAAAAAAAACAGTGACTTTTAACCCCATCTAAAATGGAAGTTGGTGGTTTTTAATCCTTTCCTGCGATTGATAAGAGAAAAGGATTATGCTGGCATTGGAAAAACTCTGGCTACTATATAATTTTGCCCAGGCTTTACTCTTCTTCAATTAAAAAAATTGAATTAAAAAGTTTTAAAAATCCTATTTATGCCCCTGAAGTAGGTAGATTTCCTCCTCTCTTCTCTAGATTCTCTGTCACCGTTCTCAGCTCTGCCATGAGGCTTTCTCAGGACTAAGCCTGCAAGCAGTCTATTAACCCGGCTTTCCAGCCGGGACTTCCTCATATTGACCAAATGCTGATGAGTTTATAGAGTCATCTAAGCTGCGAGCTGGCGAAGAGCCAGAGCTCAGGTCCAACCCCCTCGGTGTACAGATAAGGAAGCCAGGGCTCAGGGATTTAGCCTTGGTTTCGCAAGTCTTTCTCTGATTCTCGGTGACTAACGACACTGCACCTCCCTGTTCTGGTCTTGCTCAGGCCCTGGCTTCTGGTCCAGGAAGAGCTGAAACCTTCCTTTCCAGCCTTCTGTGTAATGGAAACCCTACTTGACTAATTAGACCCACCTCTCTGGAGCTGCCGAATCACTGGCATCAATTAAATATGGAAAAGCATTTTCTCCCCCACCCAACGAAGGAGAATAATACAGATGAGTCACACACTGAAGACTGTAGAATGATATTTAATAGAGGTTACCTTCTCTCACACTTGAAGAATGAAGACCTCGGAAAGTGGGCTTCAATCTAGACCATTCCTTTCCTGGGACGCCCCGAATGTGGAGAGGGACCTTGTCTGTTTTTGTTCCAGTTCCTGGTACTGGGGTGGGGACGTGGATTCTGTTTCAGGAAATGTGGATTGCATTGGCTAATGGCTCTGGAGGACAAGGCTAAAGGGAAAGCAACACACACACACACACACACACACACACACACATGCTACACACAAACACACACACAACCATAGATCACACTCACTTGCACATACTCATACATAGATGCACACATACACCCATATACACACAAACACATACAGATACATGTGTACACACATGTCACACACAAACACAAATGCACACACAAATATATACCACATACACTAACACACACACATACAAACACACATATATACACATGTGCACACATGCCACACAAACACAAATGCACATACATATACACATATACTATATACACACATTTGCACACATACACAGATGCACACACATATACAACATATGGAAACATGTCACACATGAATACACACAAAATATGCCACCTACACTCATATACAGATTTAACATACAAACATACCCATACACATACAAAACACACACCACACACACACATCCACTCTCTCACACTCTCTCACACACACATACACACACGCACGCGAGACTGTGGTTGCCATAGACCCCAGTGTTTGTTCCTAGCAGCCGGCTCAGCAGAAAATTTGGCTGAGTAGCAAGACTCTGTTTTGAAGGTGGGCGTTGTGAAGAGCAAATACATTTCTCAGGTTCAGGAAAACACCAGCGAAGGGAAGCCAAGGTGGGGGAGGGAGAAAGAGTTTTTTTTTCTTTTTTTTTCCTTAAGAATGACTTCTAAAGTTAGAGCAGAATTCCCCCTGCTAACCTTGGTGATACTGCTCGATCTCGCTGCTTCTCCGCCCACAGAGCCTTAGATGAACCCAACCCCAGCCGGGGAGGTGCACTGTCAGCTGGCGGCTGGGAGGGAACTTTCTGTTGACAATGTATGCTCCAAATACACCACGCTGGCCACCATTGGGTAGACAGCAAAAATCTGCAACCTGAAAGCCATGATAACATCAGAGTGTTTGGAAGAGTCATCACTTTCGGTTCATAATTGGTTAGAATAATTTACTTCCTTCCAATGCTCTATCAGCTGTAATGGGAGCTTTGGAGGATGGGAGCGATTCAGGAGCAACCAGGGAGCCTTGAATCTGAGAGAAGAAGTAGTGAAGGAAATGCTTTCTTCGAAGCTTTTCTATTTCCTCAGATTTCAGTGCAGCTTAAATCCAAAAGGTGTAATCAAGGATATGTATGCTATGGGAAATGGCTTGTTAAATCGATGCTATGTTGACCAACTTAAATAGAATGCCATAGAATGAAACCATAAGCTACTGAAATACAGATGGGAATTACATTTGGTTATTCTGATTAAAGGAAACAAAATTTGAGAGAAAAAGAATTCAGTTTTATTGCAAAATTAGAGTCATATATATCGAATAGGTAATGAAAGATGGAGGGGAAGACGGTACTTTTGAAAAACAAAGTTTTATGATCTCCAATTTAGATTTTACAAACGTACAGGGTTATTTCAATTTTGTCAATGTGTTTAAAGAACTTACAAAACACACACACACACACACACACACACACTAAAACAAGGCAACATTAAATCCTTTAAATTCTTTTGTAAAATTTTATGGTGCCTTTGTAGGAAACAGAGAAGGAGCTATTATAACATCTAGTCAGTCACAGGACATTTTAAGACCCAGAAGTGGCTGGGTATAGTGTTGCATGCCTGTAATCTCTGTACTTGGGAGGCTGAGACAGGAGGATTGCAGGTTTGAGGCTAGCTTTAGCATTTTAGCAAGACCCTCAGCAATTTAGTGAGACCCTGTTTCCCAAGAAAATAAAATAGGGCTGGGAATCTAGCTCAGAGGTAGAATGCCTCAAATGCCTCTAGGCTCAACCTCTAGTACAAAAAACAAAAAACAAAAAACAAACCCAATCCAAAAAACAAACAAACAACCCAGATATGTACTCACTACTGAATCAGATTTCAGAGTTTCAGCTCTGAATAGGACTGGATTTTCTTTATCCTTTTGTGTTAGTCAGTTTTCTGTAACTGTAACAAAATACCTGAGGTAACCAACTTATATAGAGGAAGGGTATATTTTGGCTCACAGTTTTGGAGGTTTCTGTCCATGACGGATTGGTCCTGTTGTTTTGGGCCTGTGGCAGTTAGGTACATCACAGTGAGAGCTCATGGCACATAGTGGGGCAAGACATTCACCTCAAGGTCAGGAAAATGAAAGAGAAAGAGGAAAAGGGTTCCACAGTCCCCTTCTAGAGCTCTACCTCCTAGAGTTTCCACTCCTTCCCAATAGCACCATGCTGAAGACAATGGGCCTTAACACATGGGCCTTTGGGGGACATTTAAGATCCAAACTATAACACTCTTCCACTGATCCAAACACTGGGACCTCTTCCCTGGGGGTGATAGAGGTTACAGATATCTTATCCCTCAAGTCTCACTAAGGTGGACTATAATTAAAAAACAAATGATCTCGTTTAGTATAATCCTCATAACATGACACTATTTGGTTATTAAACTCATTTCCTATTAGCCAAATGTCCTCCAAGTGCTTTAAAATCATAGTAGGCTAATGAATTAGAATGTAGGGAAGGAACTAGTGACTAATATTTCTCATTCTTTTATGGACTTTTCTCATTGAAGAAATAAGAGCATCGCCTATATTTTTTATGAGCCAGAGTTGCACTGAGAATTGACTCGCAATGGAAAGGGCTGGACCTCACTGTAGACTCCTGCTTCCCAGGTGTTGTAGAAATAACCAGGGGACCCAAATGAGGCCCAGCAAAAGGCAGATCCCCCAAGCGCACTGGGGCAGAAGCCTGGCAAGGAAATAGAAATGAAGTTTCTAAGAAAACTGGATTTTACTCTCATATTTCTTTATGTCTTCAATTCAGTCTATTACAAAGAAGCTCTGCAAATAACTTTTCTTCCTAAAAACACTGATCAGAAATAGCCACTTTTGATTTTCAAAGCTATATCTTTTAAACCTGAAATAACAACTTTATTAAATTTGAGAGGCTTGATTTTGACTGGGATAAAAGACTGGGAAGCCTTAGACCGAGTGGGGCTCCATTTGAGCCTGCCAGAAGACTGATTTTAGTTCTGTAGTAGTTTCATAGATGTTCCTAAGTCAGAAGCACTTGGGCCCAGTTAGCTGCTGGGTAATGAGGACCGGGGGCAGGGAATCTGGATGGAGGGACGGACCTGCTGATACACTGGTTCATCTCAGCCTGGCTTCCTTGGAAAGCAGAGCCAGAGGTCAAAGCATATGTAGTACTATGTATTAGAGGGCAGGGTACCATTCCAAAGAGGAAGGAGGAGGGAAGAGGGGAAAGAGACAGAAAAGAGGGAGAGCCTTTAAGAGAGTGCCCAACTGAGCTGGTCAGTGCTTGTTGCTAAGCTCAACTATTTATTCTTGCAGGATCATCTTTTGTTATGCCAAAGAATGATGACCCCTTAGGATAGCTCTTTCATGGGGAGGAGATGGGAAGAGTATATCCATGTGTTCCCATCCTCCACTGCTCCAAGGTTTTCACTACAGGCAGAGACTCCCCTTTGCCTCTGGTTGCACACTGTAGATACTCTGTGGTTCCTTGATGTCTCCTGGCACAGCTCCACAAAGAGCCCCCGGCTGGAGGTGAGACGCTAAGCGGCTGCTCATGTGTGCTCACAGGGGGAGGCTTTCTCGAGCTTCTGAGAAGTTGAGTACAGTCCATGCAGAGCTGCTCAGACAGCGGCGGCTGGGATGGAAAAACTGACCAAAGCTCCTAAAGATGTGAGCCAGAGCCGGGCGTGGTGGCGCACGCTTGTAATCCCAGTACTTTGGGAGGCGGAGACCGGAGGATCCGGGTTCGCGGCCAGCCTCAGCTCTCTCTGTCTGTCTCTCTCTCTCTCTCTCTCTCTCTCTCTCTACCTAGTGAGGCCCTCCGCAACTTCGTGAGACCCGGTTTCAAAATAAAGTATAAAAAAATAGGGCCGGGGGTGTAGTGCGGAGGTAGAACGCCCCTGAGTTCAATCCCTGGTACCGCAAAAAAAAAAAAAAAGATGTGAGCCAGAGAAAATCCGAGGAGTGGGGTGTGATTCCAGCCTCGACCTAGATTTCTGTTGGAAACGCGGCCATTTGGGTCGCTGAGTATGCTGGTATGGGGGATTTCACATCGGCAGCAGAGTGCTTGTGGTTTCCTTGATAACAATTTTCTTCTTCTTAGTAACAGAACCGCCAATTTTTAACTGTGCCCTCAGCTGCACAGGATAAAGACTACATTTCCCAGCCACTCTCGCAGACTGGTGTGACCGTGTTACTCAGTTTTAATCAATGCAGCGCAGGTAGAATCAATGCACATGACTTCTAGCATCCTTTAACAGGAGGCGCATGCACTTCTTTGTCTCTTTCTTCTTCCAAGTGGCTGGAGTCCACTGGAGTCCAGATGTAATGGCTGGTACTCCGGTAGCTATTTTTTTTTTTTTTTGCGGTACCGGGGATTGAACCCAGGGGCGTTCTACCTCCGCTCTACACCCCCGGCCCTATTTTTTATACTTTATTTTGAAACCGGCTCTCACGAAGTTGCAGAGGGCCTCACTAAGTAGAGAGAAAGAGAGAGAGAGAGAGAGAGAGAGAGAGAGGGAGAGAGAGAAAGAGCTGAGGCTGGCCGCGAACCCAGATCCTCCGGTCTCCGCCTCCCAAAGTACTGGGATTACAAGCGTGCGCCACCACACCGGCTCCGGTAGCTATTTTGGATCATGAGATGGCCTTGGGAATGGTAGCTGCATGTGGCAAATCAAATTTTACAAAGAACCCGAGTTCCTGTCATCATAGGGTCACCAAACCATCCCTGAACTGCTTCCTTGCAGATTTTATATAGTAGAAAAAGTTATTTGCCTTACTTAAGCCATCGTTATTTGGGGCTTTCTAGTCCTTTGACTGAACCTAATTTTATTTTATTTTATTTTTTTGCGGTCCCGGGGATTGAACCCAGGGACGTTCTACATTCGCACTACACCCCTGGCCCTATTTTTTTATACTTTATTTTGAAACCGGGTCTCACGAAGTTGCGGAGGGCCTCACTCAGTAGAGAGGGAGACAGGGAGAGAGAGAGAGAGGGAGAGAGAGAGACAGAGAGAGAGAGAGCTGAGGCTGGCCGCGAACCCGGATCCTCTGGTCCGCCTCCCAAAGTACTGGGATTACAAGCGTGCACCACCACGCCCGGCCTCTGAACCTAATTTTAAATGATACAGTTTCTGAAGCAGGAGGGAATAAGTGGAGAAGAAACCCTGTTTAAATAGCTCTCTCTCTCTCTCTCTCTCTCTCTCTCGCCTGTGCCCGACACCTCTGCCTTCTCATACCACCTTTGACCCACCTGCCTCATGATACAGTTAATCACTGTTGCCGATTGAGCGTCTACATCTGGAAGACTCACACTGCTTCTGTGAAGTGGGCACGATTATCGCCACCTTTGCCATCTTCCATAGTTGGTCATCCTGCCCCCAATCTTGTGCCTCTCGGATCTACTCTCTACAAAGTGGCCTGACTGGTTCTCCCATAGCCACCCTCTCCTGGCACCCCCTGCGTAGACTCCTCCCATGGTGTTTTGGTTATGCAACACGCACACCCTGAGAGTGGTTAGAGAAACAATGTTGATTCCTGCCTCTGTTGATGGGGAGTCAGGAAGGACATGCTTGGCGGGGCTCACGTGGAGGCCTGGGGTACAGTTGCAGTCATGTGTTGGTGGGGGTACAGTCACTCCATGACTTACAGAGAGCTGCAGTCTGCTCCTGAGGGGTCCCCTCACATGCTGGGAAGCTCATGCTAGCTGGAGGTGGGGGGCCTCCAGTCCCCTCCACACCGGCTTCCCCGCAGGGCTGCTTCCCCCTGAGGGAGCCATCTGAGGCTCCAAGAGGGGATTGGCGTTGCCTTTCCTGCCCTGGTCTTGGGAGTCAACCCCGTCACTCCCACCATTTCGGTGGTAGAGGAAGTTGCAGACATCTCCCGCACGTTTACTGGGAGAAGACATGGAAATCACCTCTCCACTAAGCTTTGTCAAACGTCAGTTGTGGGATGGGATATATATTGGAATAGATTTGGGGGTTTGGGAAACGCAAAGCCTGTGTCCTTAACTGTAGCCCTATCCTGCCCCTGCGTGGAACATTCCACACCCAAAGCCAATTCTGGTGAGCGCCGCCTTCTGCCGCTTCCGCCTTTGCTGACATTCATGGCGCCTTCTACAGGGAGCATTATTATCCGTGATACAGAATGAAAAGAAGCAGCTGACTTTGAGCTTCTAACACATGGTGTGGTTTGCTCTTTCTGAGAAGACAGATCCTGTCTGTTCCCAAGGAATCCTTGAGGACCCCTGTCTAGGACCCTCCCTCCACGCAGCCTCGACCCTCTCACCCCAGGACTGGTCCCAGGAACTGGAGCATCTGATTGGCTACTCAGTGTCACAAATGAGATGGAATCCAGACAAACACTTTTAAAACGTGACCTTCCATAGCACTCTGGCAACCCACCTCCATAGCTCCACCCAGCCAAGGTGTGGATTTGGGTGGAAGCTTCTCTCCCAGGTACTGTGTGGATGCAAAGGCTGGCCACAGCCAGAGAGCATTTCTGTGTTTCTATCGAGACTAGCAGGTGGGTTTTAAAGTCAACTTACAAGCATGCACGGGCACAGGGACATTTCTGTGCCAGGCAGGGAAGGCAGACCAGCTCTGGGGAGCTACAGCTCTGCAGGTTCAGAGAGAGGCAGGTCTATGCAAACCTCCCAGGAGGAGCTCAGGGTTCCATCCCAGCCCCGGTCTCATTAGGAGACGCTGGCTACCTTCCACCTCCCAGGGCTCAGGCCCTCGAGCTGCAAGTCCGGGATCATAAGGTTTGGCACGTCCCTCCCTCTCTAAGGGTGCTGTTTGCAGAGTGCCACACGTTCCTCTGATCAAAGGTGCACCCTGAGTACAAAGTATTATTGTCACTCTCTTACACAATGTGGCTAAATATAGGAGTGCAGCAGAACGTCCCTTCAGCATTCGCCTGGGAGGACTGAGTGACCGAGTGGCTGCAGAGGATGCTGGAGAAAAGAGCTGGTGTGCAGCAGCAGTCTGTCCGAGAGCAGGCATTGGGAGACAGAGGAAGGGAAAGGCCCGGGTGCTTCCCTGGTGGGGCAGCCCCAGGCAGCGGGGTGGCAGAGTGAGGTCTGGTGTTCTGCTGTGAAGCCCACATGCCCACACTAGCAAGCACCCCTGCCAGGAACGATGCCAGGAATGACGCCAGGGGACGACAGATGGCAGAGTGCATGGCATCTGTCCAGTCCAGTGGCAGAGCAGGACGCTGGGGCCCCGTGTTTAGAGGGGCCACTCGAGGAAGAGGGCAGGATTCTCCTTTGGGCTCTTGTTCACACAGCCTAAAATGGCTTGTGGAGTTTTGACACTCATTGCGTCCGAGCTGTTCATCAGGTCCCCAACAGCAGAAATGGGAACTGACATTCTTTGCACCCCGTGCTCCGCTGCTCCCCAAACCACTCTTTCTCGAGCGTCACATCCTTCCACGTGATGTGAGTGCCTGTGTGACCCACACCCTGAGCTCTGCTTGTCCCTTCTCTGATAGGCAGCCATCTGCATAGGGGTTTGTAGATGTCAGCTCTAAATTTAAAATAAACCCAGGCTGGGTGTGGTGGTGCATACCCGTTATCCTAGTACTTGGGAGGCTGGGGCAGGAGGATTGAAGGTCTGAGTCAGCTCACCATAACTTAGCGAAACCCTGTTTCAAAATAAAAAATAGTTAATAGGGCTGAGGGTGTCGCTCAGAGGTATATTGTGCCTGGGTTCAATCCCCAGTACCACCAAAGAAATAAATAAACGGAGGCTTTCCATCCTGGGATGTCATTACCATGCATATTGATGAGCCTTGCTGCAGTTTTTCAACAATTGGCTAACAAGCTCTAATTGGAGGTTTTCACTGGACCTTCGTGCAGCGGGGGCGGATGCAGAGCAGACACCTCATAGCTGCCTGTTTGGGGAGCTGATCACGTTTCCACTCCATCGCAGCCTCCCCTTACAGGGAAGCCCCAGCTAGGGACGTAAGAGCATAGCAAAATGGGAGAATCTTCCGGCAGGGCGCAAGACCCGGGTGAGTGTGGGGCTGGAAGGAAGGTGGTATGTGCCCTAGCAGGTGCAGGGCACCCTCCAAATAGGGCTGAGGTCAAGGTGTGGACACTTGAGGACTTAGACGCCTCCTGCAGCAGCTTCCAGGCCCTGGTGACATGTTCCCACCAGAAAGCCCAATGGACGTTCTGGTTTAAAATTGACCTGTCTTGGTGCTGCCTCAGCCATCACCTGTGCCGGACTTGTGACGTCACCAGCTGTCATGCTGGGCCATTGTTATAGTTAGATATAAAATGTCCCCTAAAGAGCTCACTTATTAATATTCAGGGTTGATATAATTGAGTCACGAGGGTTGTAATCCCAGAAGTGGATAAACCCATTGTAATGGATTTACTGGGTGGTACCAGGTAGGCTGGTAGGGTGTGGATGGAGGAGGTGTCCCTGGGGGTGCAGGCCCCTCCTCCCCCTGCTCTTGATCTCTAGCTTCCGGCCTCTGTGATGTGAGGAGCGTAGCCCATGTGTTCTCCCTCCGCCTCCCGCCGCCATGCCCTGACATCCGCAGTCCCCGGCCTCACATGGACTGAACCTGAGATTGTAAGAAAATAAATCTTCTTTCCTCTAAGTTACATCGTCAGTCTTTAGATTATAGCTGCAAGAATGCTGACCGGAACAGACACGAAGCAAACTTTTCAGGGTTTGGCCAATTCTTTCAGGCTAGGTTGAGTGGGTTGGTGTTGTGGTTTGGATCTGGAATGTTCTAGAAAGTTCCCCCAAGTCACATGTGTTCAGAGGTGGGACATTGGGGAACTGATTGGGTCATGAGGGCTCTGACCTCATCAGTGGATTAAGCTCCTGATGGCTGCTTGGACTACTGGGAGGGGGGACCTAGTTGGAGGAAGGAGGTCACTGGGGATATGGTCTTGGAGACTGTGTCTGTCCCTAGTTCCTCCCTCTCTCTCTCTCTGCTTCCTGGCTGCCATGAGCCGAGCAGCTTTCCTTCACCACACCCTCTGCCATGATGTTCTGCCTCGCCTCAGGCCCAGGTCAATGGAGCTGGTCAACCATGGACTGACCTCTGAAACCGTGAGCCAAAGTCTATCTTTCCTCCTCCAGATTCTTTTTCTTAAGTATTTGTCACAGAGATGCAAAGCTGACTAACAGAGTTGGTGTTACTGGACCTCTCCAAAAAGGAAAGCAAAGGAAGAGCTCAGATTTGCAGCAGAGGAAGGACGATCTTGGTGGCTGTCACCCAGCCCCACCCCCCTGATGTTGTCCTGACCCCCTGGCCCACTCGTGATCCTCGTGATCCCCTGGACAGAAGATTCCAGCAGTGAGCAGAAGTAGTGACAGGGGGTGACTTGGGGAATGGGAAACCCCACAGGGCAGAGTGGCTCCTGGCAAATGCCTTCAAGTCCTGCTCAGTTCTCTGCCCGTCCTCTTCCGAGGGCACTGTGCCATGAGGGCAGAGATGCCTCTGCTTCATTCTCTGTCCTCGGGGTCGAGAGCCACGTGGCAGCACTTGCTGAAAGAAGGTCACCTCTAATGTTGTCCTCAGGTTTCTCTCCATCCTGCCTGGGGGTCCTCAATCATCTCCCCCCCGGATCTGCCCTGTTCACCATGACTCTCTCCTCTCCTACACATTTTCACTGTCCTTCTTTCCCATTCCAAATTAATTTTTTTCTCTGCATTCCTTTCACAAAATTCTCAAGATAACCCCACTAACAAGGTCCAAACATACTCAAAGAAAATATACCCATAATTCTAGTACTTGGGAGGCTGAGATGGGGGGATCACAGGTTCAAGGCCAGCTCGTGGTAACTTAGCAAGACCCTGTTTCAAAATAAAAAATATAAAGGGCTGAGGGTGTAGCTCAGTGATAGAACACCCCTGGACTCAATCCTCAATACTTCACACACACAAAAAGATACCCTAGTGAATGCCCAGAACCACGGATAGTACCCGACCCCATATATACTATGGTTTGTTTCATATATATGTATTTATATAACAACTATATATATGATTCAGTTTAATTTATAAATTAGGTGCAGTAAGAGATTAACAATAATAGTTAACAATAAAACAGAACAGTAATAACAATATACTGTAAGACAAGCAATGTGAATATGGTTTCCTTCTTTCTCTCTCAAAATATCTTTTTGTACTGTACTGACTTCAGTTGACCATAGGTCATTGAAGCTTTGGGAAGCAAAACAGTGGATATAGGGAGACTACTATATATATAGGAAATTGACAATTATTTCCTGTGTCAGAAATTTAAAATTTTAAGCATATATACACATTTCTTTCTTATTTCCAATATTATGCAAAAGGGAAGTCCTGGGTTGCTTAGTTTTGACTATTATCATTTGTTTGTTTCTTTTTTTCTTTAATTAGTCAGAGAACTGATCGACCTCTTCCTCCTGGACGTGCCAATGTGTGACATCGTGTTGGGATTTGCCTACAGCGAAGCGGATACAGAGGCAGATCAGTGGAGTTCTGGGAGTTTGCTTCTGTACCTTCTCATTCATGGGGTGGGGGTTACTGGGGATTGAACCCATAGGCATTCTACCTCTGAGATACATCCCCAGCCCTTTTTATTTTTTTATTTTGAAACAGGGTCTCACTAGATTACTATGCGATGGCCTTGAACTTGCGATCCTCTTGTTTCAGCCTCCCAAGTACTGGGATTGCAGGCATGCACCTTTCTAAGTAAGAACCGCTCCATCCAAACTACGAGCCCTCCACCCTGAAGTGCCTGATGTTCTGCAAGTGTCTCTCAGCACAGCTGTCAGTTGAATCCAATCCTTGTTTTCTCTTTTCTTCCTGGCACTGGACACCAGGGATTTAATTGCTCAGCCAACTAAGCCAGGGCATAGGTCCTGGTCTCATCCTGACTGTGGCCAGGCCTCCCTCGTTCCCCCAACCCTCCAAATGGGAATAATAATAGTTTTCAGGCAGGGGTGACAGGTGGGCCGAGCTGACCCTGGTTTCTCCCACTCCTGCTTCTGCTTGGGAGTGGCTGTGGAGACACCCCAGTGAGGCCAGGCTTCAGACAGCTTGCACAGCCCCCCTCTGCACTTCCATCTCTAGTGCCCCAGGTCCTCAGGGCGATGCTCCCCAACTTGCCTGGAAGCAATGGTTGCTATGTTAATGCATGACTGAAACTCCTATGGTTGAGCTACCATGCTGGGTAACGGCCCTGGCTGAAGGTTGTAAGGCCAAAAAGATGGGAGCAGGCTCATGTCCAATTCTGCCACTACTCACGTCACTCTAGGACGTTAGACGAGATGCCAAAGTTCTCCTGGACCCACGTGGCTACCCGATGAGATTCCCATAACAGAAACACAGAAAATGTGTCAACTTCCCGTCACTGTGATAAAATACCAGAGAATCAACTTATACAGAGGAAAGGTTTATGTGGGCTCCAGGTTTCAGTTCATAGCTGCCTGGCCTTATCGATTTGGACCCATGGTAGTACAGTTCATCATGGCAGGAAAATGTGGTGGAGGAAGCTTGCTAATCTCATGGCAACCAGAAATCAAAGAGAGAGACAGGAAGAGGCAGGGGTCTTCATATCCCCTTCAAGGGCACATCCCCAGTTACCTCACTTCCTCGCACTAGACCCCATCTCATAAAGGTTCCGCTACCTCCCAGTCGCACCACAGGCTGGGGACCAAGCCTTTAACACAAGGGCCTTTGGGGGATATTTCAGATACAAACTCTAGCAGGGAACCTTTTTGGAAAGCTTAATACTCTATTTAATGTGCTCTCTAGTGAATGAAATATTCCTAGGGACAATTAGTTTCTAGCTTTTTCCATAACTCGTTCACCCCTTTTTATGCCCCCCCTTTCTACATGGAAGATAAAACAAATGTGTATTTTCTCCTTCACTTTTTTCTAGTTAGGATTAAAAAAAGGACAGTCAGCATCATTCTCTTGAGTTCCTCAGCAACTGAACTTTATTTTGCAGAAAATTCTCAATTCCATGTGAAAATTCACATGTAAATGAATTTCTTTAACCTAAAGGTTGTTTATACATTCAAAAAAGCTTTCTATTTCCGGCTTCCTGTCACTGTTAGCTCTGTGTTTCACCAGAGTTTGCTCATCAGCCCCTGAGAAAATCTCTGGGCAACTCCTCCCCACACCAAGCTATTCCAAATAAGTGTGAAAGCCTTAATTTCATTAACACCATTACTGTTTCCCAACAAGGGTAAATAAGATAAACTAAATTTACACTGGCAGGAAGAAAATTAATTTTACACAACTGAATAAAGGCGAAAGCCTTACAAATGTAGCAATTTAATAGGGATTATGGAAAATACTGAGTCAAGAGGCTACGAGGTCACATGTCCTTGATAGGTTTCAAAATAATTCCCCAAATCCTGACAGCAGCAATTTAGCTGAGGCCCAAAAGCTGAGATAGTTCTTAAGAAATGAAAAACGATGGGAGTCTGAAGAGAGGGAATTATATCATAATCAGAAATGAGGTTTGAAATGGGTAATTCACATTTAAATAATCCCCAGAGTTTGTCTTTCAACAACTTGGAAGATTTTTAGTTTTTATATTATTATATTCATGATTAGAAGATACCCAGCAACCTATTGTCTAGGCCAAGACATTTTGGGGGATATAGGGACGGGATACAGGATTTATAGGAGATTTATAGTAAAGTACAAACTAAGATGATTAAAACAAAACAAAAAAAATCCTGACCACTAATTAGGGGTAAACACGAACAGGCATGCTAGGACCAATGTGTGCTGACTTGTAGAGACTGGCCAGGTAACAATATGGGGGAAAGAGGGTAGAATTCATCACCAACTCCAGACTGGAAAATATGCAACTGCATTGTTATTAGGGGAGGAACATTCTAGAATATTCTGAATATTCTGGATAGACCAGAATATTCTAGATTCTAGAGTACATTAAAAAGAATGTGAGGGGAGGAGAAATAGTCATTTTGTTATGTTTCCCTCTCAGAGGAAGTCATATACCATTTTGACTATTACAGTTTCCAAAAGCTGTGGAAGCCGGCCGTGGTGGCACACACTTGTAATCCCAGTACTTGGGAGGCTGATACCAGAGGATCCAGGTTCACGGCCAGCCTCAGCTACTTAGTGAGACCCTGTTTCAAAATAAAGAATAAAAAAATAGGGCTGGGGGTGTAGCTCAGAGGTAGAATGCCCCTGGGTTCAATCCCCAGTACCGAAAATAAATAAATAAATAAATAAAAAAGCTATGGAAATGCTTGTGACAATCCAAAGAGGAACGACATGAATGAAAAGACAGAATGTGTGTTGGAAAAGAGGTCCTATGAGGAAAGGTTTAAGAATCAGAATGATTGAACCTAAAGAGGAAAACTCAGGTGGTAAGATAGTCTTGTTTTCAAACACATGACAGGTTCTTGGCAGGAGGATGCTGATCGTGTGTTCCCTGAGCACACGGAGGCCAGGGCAAAAAAAAACAACAAAAAAAAAACATAAGGATGGAAACCAGACCAATAAATAAACCCTCCAATGGCTTTCCATTTCCTCCAGATCGAGGCAAAGCTCCTTCACAGTGCAGGCAAATTCTCATGTTTTGTCACGCAAACCCAGTTGTGGCCCAGACATGGGTTGGAAAAGAATTTCCAAGACAAAGAGTTGAGCTACAGACAGAGTTTTATTTATTTAGGGAAGCAAGAAATAACACATTCAAGGGAAAGTGTGGGTCATCTCCAGAGTGAGAGACCCCTTGAGGGGGTGCATGGCTGTTCATTACAGGAAGCGCTGTAACTGGTGGTCAGGAGAGGTATGGGGGGTGGCGTCAGCCCAGTGAGCTTGACTCCTTTGGTCATGGAGCACAGATGGTGATGGCGGTCTGGGTCTTCTCAGAATCTTCAGGCTGGCATTATCTAGTTGATGCATAACACTTGGATCATACCTGTATCATTGCACTTTAAACAATGTCTTTCTCTAGACTTCTTTTGACCAGTCTAAAAATGCATTCTGTAAGCTAACAAAAATATAGGTACCAATTAACTGGATTTACCATCCCCTAAGACGTACTGGACCTTTTAAGAATCCAGGTTTGGAGGAAAACAGGCCTTCAGAGTGAAGGTGAGGATGATGATCGAGTTTATAGACTAAAGCTACAGTCCCTCCTTCCTTCCCTGTTTGTCTCCTTTCTACCTATTTCATTAATTCCTCCTATCCTATCTCATCTCCGACCCCTCAATACGGGGTGCACAGCCTCCCCTCTTTCACACCTTGGCGTTCACAGCCTGCAGCTGCCTCCTTGTCTTTGCTCAAGCTGGGCCTTCTACCTGGACCACATCTCCTTACCTCCTTCAGCCTGGCCAGCTCCTTTCAACCTCATCTGGGGTGCATCCTCTCTTCTGTCTGGCTTTCCCACTTCAGAATTTCACAGTGCAGCATTGGACCAGAGGTTGAACCCTAATGAAGGTTGTTAAGTCAGTAATTTAAAGAGGACATATTTAATGCTGAGAACAAAGACTAGGGAGCAGATGTCTAGTAAGGAATTTGGAGGTGAAATGCTGTGTGATGTGTTCTATAAATTCCTCTCCATCACCTTAGCACAATCTTTAATAAAGTCTACAGAGCTCATTCCTACTTCATGAAGTAGGTTCTCTCAGAATTGTCTTGGCCTAAGCCGGGCGTGGTGGTGCACGCTTGTAATCCCAGTACCTGGGAGGCTGAAACCAGAGGATCCAGGTTCACGGCCAGCCTCAGCTACTTAATGAGGCCCTCCTCAACTTAGTGAGACCCTGTTTCAAAAATAAAGAATAAAAAACTAGGGCTGGGGGTGGAGCTCAGAGGTAGAATGCCCCTGGGTTCAATCCTCAGTACTGCAAAAAAACATCACAAACTGAGTAATATATGAACAGAAATTTATTCTCACAGTTCTGGAGATTGGGAAGGCCAAGAGTGAACAGCTATATCTTGTGAGGGTTTTCCTGCTGTGTCATTCCATGACAGAGGGCATCGCATGGCCAGATGGAGAAGGCATGCCAGCTCAGCTCTCTTCCTCTTCTTATAAAGCCATTAATCCCATCATGGGCCCCACCCTCATGACCTCATCTAATCCTAATTACCTCCCAAAGGCCCCACCTCCAAATACCATCAACATATGAATTTTGGGATTAAGTTTTTAATATGTGAACTTTGGGGAACACATCCAAACTGGAGTAGGAATAAAGTTCAGTGCATAATCCTACTTCAGGGTGAGTATGGGTATGAAAACTTGTAGGTATCCAATACCTGGGTGACGCTAGAAAATCCATCCTGCCTTCTCTGAGAAAATCTAGTGATTCAGCTGGTTGTATCTAGATCCTAATCCCTCAGTAGGAATTCTCTTGGTCTCCTTTTCACACTGATCCTAAGAAGCAATCACTAACTAGTGTAGTTCTTTTCACTTAGTAAATACATTCTACAATAAATTCTTGGGATCTTATGGAAATTAGATAGCATGCATATCTAATTTGGGGGACAGTAGCAATTCAATTATTCTATTACACGGACCAGACATGTGTTAGCCCACTGATTCCCACCAGGATGAATTTTTACTTAGAACACATTGGGAGGGTCCTGGGAGCCACCCAGCCTCCTGGGAGGCTGAGAATGAAGGTCATCAGTATCTCCACTTGATCTAGACAGGATGCCTGCGTGACCTTTGCAAAGACCTACAGGGAAGATAGTACTGGCAATAGCCCCTTCTGCTATGGAAGAACTCTCTCGATAAACACTGTTATTGTCCTGAAATTGTATTACATTTTATGAGGCCCGGAGGAATCGTGAGAAATCATTTAGTCCATGCTACTCAGTCTGGACAGAACAGAACTCACCCATTGCAGAAAGCTGGATGTTTCTCTTCTATTACACCACCACATGCTTCCTATTGTATCTTATCTTTTTGTTGTGTTTAAGACACATTAGAACACCAGTTTCCCGTCGTGTCTCTTATCCTCTTGCCCAAATTATGCAAACTAAGAATAACCCCAATCTGGTTGGGGTTGTTTGTGATTGAAAAGTAATTGGGTTGTAATATGCTAATCCTTATGCTAATATTTGTGCCTGAAGATAAAGAGACCTGAACATGATAATATGATGGTCCTTCCAGGGAGAGGATTATAAACTGGGAGGCTGGGGGAGGAAGAGGAGGGAGGGAACCAAATGGGGCCAGAAATGTAGAGACACAGGCCTGTTTGAGACTATAAGGGGTTTTGTCTGTTTCCTTATGCTTTCTTTTATTTTGCAATCTTTTTAAAGATGATTATGTATTATATTCTGAGCAGAAAAATAACATAATCTATAACATAATCTATGGGAAGAAAATAGAATGAGAAACTTTTAGGGAAGAAGTAGATGAAGGAAAGGTTGAGATTGACCTTGCTAGAGCATCTTGCAGGAGGAGCTCAGGGAGGCTGACCAGGCTGCCCAAGACTGAACAGGCCAGATCCAGGGAAGTCCCTTGGTGAGGATCCAGGGAAGTTGCTCATCAGCTCCTGGGTGGTTGAGAGAACCGTGGCTCTAACCTGGGTCTCAGGGCCACTGGGATTGAGAAAAAAAATTGAAGGAATATTTTAAGAACATGGCAGAAGAGGTCAATGTGGACCATGACTTGGAAACTGTCCACACCATGTTCAGTCTATGTTTCTTCATTCATTTCTTCAACAAAATATATTCTGCAAGTATATTAATTATTCTCTCTGTACAATTTACTCTACTAGTCTCCCTTCCCCTATCTGAGGCACAGGAGGCTTTCCTGGTGGACCTCTGCAGATGAGATTGTGTGGTAATGATGCTGCCGAGAGGGCTTGGCACCCCCAGGTCCTCACACACCTTCGCTGCCTGTGATTACTCAGTGAGGAGGGAGGGAGAGGACAGCGTTGGGGCTGATGGCTGGATGCTGTGTGGAGGGCCTGGAGAAATGGCTGATCCCACTTGGGAACTCTAGAAAGAAGCAAGATTGGAGATGATGGAAAAGGTCCTCTGGCTGTGGTCCTCTGTTGGGAGTGCCGGGGCATGCCCCATCCTAGACTTTGGTCAAATCTTTTCCATGGGTTATTTCCTCCCAGTGAGAAGCTTTGAGCTTGTTCAAAGTGGTTTGTATTTTTCTTTTCCTCGTCACCCCTTCTTTTTCTGACTCTCTTGAAACCCTTCTGGAAGATGTGAAGGATTTCTTTAGCTAATGTCGTTACCCTTCTTTCACCAGGAAGGCACACATCATTATTGTCAGGAGATGGACCCCATATCTACTGTAGAGGTCAAAGATTCTTTCTGCAAGTTTCTGAGTACCCTCAGTGGAATACTAAGGATACCCGTTAAGGAGCACTGTCATGACACAAATCTGGGGAAGGTGTGATCAAGGTGTGCACTGCTAATGTCTTGGTTTCTTGTTTCTAAGTTCTTTGTCACATTTGCTCTGAGGCAAAGAGTCTTCAAATCAATGCCATTTATCTGTGCCAATGTACAGAAGAGGTGGCAGAAATCCCAGGAGACCTCTGAAGTCCCATATGATGGGTGGAGACTGGGACTCTGGAAACTGGGGCTAAACCCAGTAGAGTGGGCCGGGAGTGTAGCTCAGTGGTAGAGCACTTACTTGCCTAGCATGTGCGAAGTTCCATCCCCAGCTCCACAAAAAGCAATAATAATGATAGCAATAACAATAATAAATAAACCCAGCAGAGCAAAAATCTCCCAACAAATACAAATGATGTGCCACGCTGGTATTGTGGCTGCAGACAGTCATGGCTCAGCGCCCTTCCCCGGGGAAGGGTTTCCAGGATGCCTTTTACCAACAGTAATGAGCTGTTCACTGAGTGTAGGGGAAGAGGGCGTTTGTTGATCACACATCTTTTTAATTAGTTATAGACACAGATGTTTTTCCATTTTTTTTTGAGGTAAACTTCCTTCTCTAATCAAAGGTGCTCAGCATAAAAAACACAGGACAGATTTCCTCAGCTGCCAGAAGTGTCTTTTTGCTACTTCTGTGTTATCAGTTCAATGTGAATTACCCTGAGAGATATGATCTCCAAAGCTCTAAGAGTCCATGCTGTAGTTTGGATGTTGAATATCCCCTGAGGGCCCATGTGTTGAAGGCTTGGTCCCCAGGGCAGCACTACTGGGAGTTGATGGAACGTTTAGGAGGTGGGGCCTAGCGGGAGATCTTTAGGCCATTGGGGGTGTGCCTCTAAGGGGGATAATGGGACTCTGGCCCCTTCCTCTTGCTCTTCCTCTTTCTCTCTTTTGGTTCCTGAACACAGGGTAAGTAGCTTCCCTCTGCCATATGCTGCCACCACAACACATGGCCTCAACACTGGCCCAGAGCATTGGGGCCAAGTGATTGTGGACTGGAACCTCCAAAACGGTAGACAAAATAACAGGGCTTCATGTAACTTCATGCATCTCTCCACCAACAAGCTCTCTATGGGCAGAAAATGCATCCGACCTTTGTTGGCCTCAGCTTGCTTGTCCATAAAAAAGATGCTTGAACCAAGTGTCTTCCCAAGTCCCTCCCTGCTCACACCCCCACACAAACAGGGTTACTATGAAGAAACCAAAATTCACCCCATTCCTGCCTGCCAACCTTCCTTTGTGGTCTCCGCATCTGAATTCACTGTTTCTGTCTCCTGTTTTTTCTGACTGGAAAATTCCCATGTTTGCTCCAAGGCCCAGTTCAAATAATATCTTCTCTCCAAGGTCTTTCCAGTCCCCATTCCTCACCACACGTGTGTGGATGGAGAGATGCACACATGTCTCAGGGTCAGTCTCATTCCAAGGAGCTCTTAGAGCACTTTGTACAAACCTCTACTCCAGTGGAGTCATTTCTACTGTGATGGCTAAGGGACAACGTCTTACAACATGGCACCTTGGCACTTAGAAAACAGCAGAGGCAGGAAGGTCTCTTTTCACGCTCTTCCCTGAGGCAGGCCATAAAAGAATTCTCTGATCTTCCTCCAGTGTGGGATATGAGACTTTTGTGTGAGAGATACCATCCCTCCATACCTGAAGGACAGGAATGTTCCTATCTCTGAAGACAGGGGACACAGAGAAGAATCAGAACAGGTCTTGCTAAGTCCCCTTGTTTATTGCCATCAGACCAGATCCTCTTTTGTCTGATCATACTTCTGCACAACAGTCTGTTCTTCACCAACCCTGAGCATAATAACACACAGGTTTCCTTGCTTCTTGGGCTCTTCATTTTTGAAGGCTCCTATGTCACATAAAGCTCATATTAAATAAATGTGCATTTTTTTCTTGTTAATATGCCTCTTGTTGGAGGGGCCTCAGTCATGAACCTAGCCACGAAGATAGTGCTGTCTCCCTGCCACCAGTTTTTAGCAGCAGCCAGAGGATAAGGTAAAGGGTGGTGCATGGGCAGAACCATCTTTGCAAAGTCTTTAAATGATGCCAGGCATCGCAAGTCTTGGGAGTGTCATGGAGGACTGACTTGGTCATAGCTTCTCATCTCTCTGTCCCTCTAGCAGCTCCATCCTCCCTCTCTTTCCTGGATCTCACAGGTGAAGTTAAATCCTTGGAAGTGGGTGCCCTGTGCACCCTTCCAGCTGTGTCCAGGTAGATGTTTGCCCACAGCTGCCTCCTGCCTAGTCCTCGAGACAGGGGAGGCCATGCCCTCTTGCTCTGGAGCACCTGGAAGAGCAAAGCCTTTTTCTAGAAGCACTTGATGAAAGCCATCTCACAGACTATTTACCATGTGCAATAGCCATGTTACTGCACAGAAAGAGACATTATGTTAAAGAGATCCTATAACGAGCCATCTGCCAAGCATGCGGAGGACTCAGGGCTGGAGAGCAGGTGTTGCTGGTTTCATTTTAGGATCCCACCCCTTGTGGTTGACAGAGCGGAAGGTTGTGCTTGGGCACAGTCTTCTACCTCCCAACTCCAGAGGAGCCAGTGCGTATCAGCAAGTCTCAGAGGCCAGGCATGAGTTCATTTCTACGTTAAATGACCCATCTTGTTGGGCACAGTGGCACATGCCTGTAGTCCCAGTACTTGGGAAGCTGAGACAGAAGGATAGTAGGTTGGAGGCCACTCTGAGCAGCTTAAGGTGACCCTCGGCAACTTAGTGAGACCCTGTTTCAAAATAAAAAAAATAAAAAGCCCTGGGGGTGTTGCACAGAGGTAGACGGTTCTTAGGTTCAATCCCCAGTATAAAAAAAAAATCAAATTAGCTGGGTGCGGTGGTTTGTACCTTTAATCCCAGTGACTTGGAGGCTAAGACAGGAGGATTGCAGGTTCAAGGCCAGCCTGGGCAATTTGGTGAGATTCTGTCTCAAAATAAAAAATAAAAAGACTGTGGATGTAGCTCAGTGGGAGAATACCTCTGGGTTCAATCCCCAGTACGACCCCCCCAAAAAGATGACCCATCTTACTCCCAAACAGCAGAAACTCAAGATGTGCCCGGTGGGTTTGTAGTGAGAGGACCAGGGACATTAGTAAGAACAGCTTAGTGAGTGGGGCATGGTGGTGCACACCTTTAATCCCAGTACTTGGGAGGCTGAGACAAGAGGATTGCAAGTTCAAGGACAGCCTCAGCAATGTAGTGAGACTCTCAGCAACCTCATGAGACCCTGTTTCAAAAACAAAAAGTATAAAAGGCTGGGAGTGTAGCTTGGAGGTAGAAGCCCCTGGGGTTTTGATCCCCAGTACCACACACAAAAAATAAAAATAAATAAATAAACAAATAAGAACAGCTCAGTGCTCTGTGAGCCTGCGCTGGAGCCTGGAGCAAGGCATGGAGGGAGGAGGGCTTCACAACCCTTCCTGGGTGTCTTTTTGCCTGCAGTCTGGCTGGGTTCTGGGTTCCTATATGCTGCAGCCCAGGAGTCCGAGTGTGCTTGGCCAAGTCACCTTTGACCTCCCAACTATGTCCTAGTCCTCAAAGCATTCGGCTCCCATGTGGGCAGCAGTGGGCAGGGATTCCTTTCTGGGGAGCACTGCGTTGCTCCATGGAGACCTCGTCTAGCTTGTAAATAAACAACTGCAAATGGACCTGTCAGTGCAGGAAGTGAAATGAATAGATGGAGGGCGCCTCTCCCTTGCACAGCCCCAGCCGAAGCGGGGGACAGGCCAGCCACGCCCTTCCTCTGGACACCTGTGCTACCCACCTCCACAGCCGGGGGAGGGGGCGCTGACATCCCCAATCTAGCTTCAGTACACAGAATAAGGTACTCTCTTGTTTTCAGTCCTTGAACAAAAACGGCATTACCATCTGTTACATTTGGGAAAATTCTCCACTCTGTCCCCAGACCCAGCAGCAGCTGCGGAAGAGCTGATTCCCGGGGGCCACGTTTCCTGGGCTCACCTTCCATTTCCTGTCAGGAAGCTCAGCGGGGAAGCTCACAGGCAGAGGGGGCACGAGACTGCGGGGTCAGAGATGCCCGAGGGCCCTCAGGGCTGTTTTGAGAAGGGAAGTCCGGAAGCGGGGAGTAAATGATAGGTATTATTTTCAGTGGCGGGGTCAATGACCGGTGCCCTCTGGTTGGTGGTTATCCTGGGCACTGAAGTTCTAGCCTTCGTCTCTCCAGGGTCTGTGTCCCTGCCTGACTGACCAGGCCCAGGTGGAGGGAGCCTGGTGCCCAGGGGTCAGGGACTTAGGACACGCCACATGACCCTTTGCAGCATCGAGCGACCACGCTGATGCAGCACACGGCACACGTTACCCACCATTCTCTGTGATCCTCGTGATTCATGGCTTGTGACCACAGAAAATGGGTGTTTTCAACTCAAATCTATTTCAGTGCATCCTGGATCTAGAGGAAAAGTCTTCAGCTATTAAAGAAAACGAGATACGGTTCCCTCCCTTCCCAACTTTAGCCACCTTGGCCTGTGTCCTGAGTGACCAGATCTGAGCTCCTGCAGCAGGTCTCATCTCTGTCTCTATTTCTCTCGGTTTATGACTTTCTCTCTTTATCTCTGCTTCTGTCTCTCTTTAACTCCTTATTTCTCTCTATCTTTCCTTGTCTCTATTTATCTTTCTGTCTCGTGTGTGTGTGTGTGTGTGTGTGTGTGTGTGTGTGTGTGTGTAATACCAGGGATTGAACCCAGGGACATTCTACCTCTGAGCTACGCCTCCATCCCCTTTTATTTTTTGTTTTGAAACAGGGTCTCCCTAGGTTCCTGACACTCTCAATACTTGCTGAGGCTGTCCTCTGACCTGAGATCCTCCTATCTCAGCCTCCTAAATACTGGGATTACAGGCATGAGCCACCACACCTGACTTTTCTATCTCTCTTTATCTGTCTCTATCCTTCCTTCCTTCCTTCCTTCCTTCCTTCCTTCCTTCCTTCCTCCCTCCCTCCCTCCCTCCCTCCCTCCCTCCTTTTCTTCCCTCTTTCCCTCCTTCCTTCTCTCTCTCTCTCTCTCTCTCTCTCTCTCTCTTTGACTCTATGTCTTTTTGCATGTGTATGGTACTGGGGACTGAGCCCAGGGGCATTCTACCACCAAGCAACCTTTTTTATTTTTTATTTTGAAACAGAGTCTCACCAAGTTGCTGAGAGTCTCTTGAAGTTGCCAAGGCCACCCTAGAACCTGTGATCCTTCTGTCTCTGCCTCCTAAGCCCTGGGATTACAGGCATGTGCCACTGCACCCAGCTTCTCTTTGTCTTTTTATTTCTGTCTCTGTCTCTACACAGCCTGCTTGGATGTACCCCTCCTCTCCCACACAATCCAGTCTCATGCACATTTCTCTTTTCAGTTCCTCTTAATAATTTACTCATCAACTGACAATAACCCCTGTGATTTGCTGCAAGGTCCCAGACTTGCTCAGCCCCGGAACAGACAGCAGAGCCCTCAGGACTGCCTGCTGCAATCCCGCTGGTTCTTACAGGCTCCGGCTCAGCTCCCGTCCTGGGAGACCATTCGGCCAGAGGAATATGCAGGTCTCTCCTTCTTTCCACTCACGGTTGTCCCACGGTTCATCATTCAACTGGACAGCTTAGTGTCTCTCCAGAAAGTAGCCACGATGAGGGAGAAGAGGAACATAGGTCAGATCCTGCCGGACACAGCTCTTATAAATATTTTTGGCAGCAGAGGATCTTGAGAGTAATAGTATAAATATGATATAGTGGGCACACACGTGTAGATTTCAAAGGCCAGTTCAGAGAGTGTTTCCTCGTAGTCCAGAAAATGAGAGTCTTCTTACAGCTTCAGTTCCTACTGATTGGAATGCCACAAATGAAGGAAACCCAGAGGAGAGCGGCCGATGCTGAAATGTTTCTTTCCTTTATGTGGTCCATGAGGCACAGAGTTGGGTTACGCACATGGTAGTGGCTCATTAAATACACTCGGGCCTCTAGGGCATAGCTTCACATTGTCAAAAATACATTCAGTCTCAGCTGCCACTCTAATAATAGTTCTTTTTTAAAAAGCATATTACTATACTCATCCTCCCTTATCCACAATTTCCCTTTCTGAGGTTTCAGTTACCCATGGTCTGAACCTATTAAATTGAAAATTCCAGAAATAAGCAATTCCTAAGTCTTAAATTGCTCTCCATTCCTAGCAGCACAGTGAAGTCTCATGACATCCTGCTCCATCTTTCTCAGAACGTCAAACATTCCTTTGTCCAGCGTATCCATGCTGTATATGCTACCTGCCAGCTAGTCCCTTAGCAGCCCTCCTGGTTATGAGATCAGCTGTTGAGAGATCACAGTGCTTGTATTCAAGTAATAATTCTTATTTTTCTTCATAATGCCCTCTCAATGTAAGAATAGTGATGCTGGCAATTTTATTGCAGTTTATTATTATAATTGTTCTATTCTCTTATTAGTAGCTATCATTAATCCCTCACTGTGCCTACATTATTAATTAAACATTAACAAAGGTATGTATGTATAGGAAAAAATATTATATCTAGGGTATGGGCCAGGTGCAGTGGCACATGCCTGTAATCCCAGTACTTAGGAGGCTGAGACAGGAGGATTGCAGATTTGAGGTCAGCCTCAGCAACCCCGTTTCAAAAATGAAAAAATAAAAGGGGTTGGGGGCATAGCACAGAGGTAGAATGCCACTGGGTTCAATCCCCATTACCAAAAGTAAATAAATCAATACACGATATGGTAATATCTGCAGTTTTAGGCCTCCACCGGGGGCCCCAGAACCCATCCCCCATGTATAAGGGACACTGTTCTACTTTACTATGTGCCAGGCTCTGTGATGAGCTCTTATGTGTTAACTGGTTTATGCCTCATAGTGAGAAGATAACATTATTGTCATTTTACAATAAGAAAAACCAAGTGTAAGTGTGCAGCTCATGATGCCGTACCTAGCAAGTGATGTGGCTGAGATTTTAATCCACATCTAGATGACTCTAAAATGTGTACTTTTAGCCTCTATGCACATTGTCTTGCCAGAGCATGGAATCCCGGGCTCAGCCAACTGTTTGAGGATACACAGGGGTCTAGGCTGAGGGCTCCTCAGCTTCCTTTCCCAGCAACAAAGCTGGACCCACCCCAGTCATATCCACAGTATCCAAAGGGGCAGTAAAAGGTAGGAGGCTGAGCTACATTTTTATAAAACTCACTGCTTTCTTTTTAATACAGGACATTGAACCACACCCCAGCATAAACCTCACTCCAATTTAGCAATCCAGTACCTCTTGGTGTTACAAATGTCTTCTTGACTCTAAGTTTTCAGAAAACTTCATGGAAGAGGAAGAGAAGCTCTCTTTGCCTATCCCCAGCGGCCCTCAGGTTGAGCATCTCATTCCAGGTACTGGGAGAGTCTGAGCAACTAAAAGAAAGTAAAATGGTTTTGCTAATTTGATTTCTTTTCAGAGCTAAGTTTACCCATTTTCTTGCTCTCTGAATGGTCCCTCCTTTCTATTTATTTCAGAGAACACCCTAATTCCCTTTCATCACCGGAGAAAGCAGAGCCTTGCCGACTGCTGAGGACAAGCGCACTACTGTGCAGAACAGTGTGTTGGCGCCAGGCGTGTGCGGAAACGATGCGGGCAGCCCAGTTCTAACCTGGGCGAGGGATTGGAGTAGTACAAACATTGCTCCACCCTGTAATTACTAGCCTTTCCTTGAAATTTTTTTGAACCAAAGTCACCCAAGGCTGTTGGAGACTACGGGTAAAAGATCAATAACCCCAACACACCCAGGGGTCCTGGGATCGGATCAAGTGGATTAGAAGCCACATGACCTTAAAGGGAAAAGAAGTGCTTAGACAATTACAGACCTAGGAATGGATGATAAAATCTGCTCTCCTCTCTTGCAAGAATTTGTTGGTTTTGATAACACACAAGTATTTTCTCAAGGCCTGCCTGGTCTCAAAGCTCTCGAAGGACGAAAGACTCATAGCAATAGCGCTGACCATACTGATTATAAATTGCTAGTGCCACAGGCTATGATTAAGCTCAGTCTGCTTTTCCCAGCATCCTTATTTTTTATGCCAACATATTGGAAAGATAATATTCCAATCGTGGTGTGCTTAGAAAGTAGTTCCAGCAAGTAAGTGGTAATGACGAACACTGCCACCCAGACCCTTTCTTTAAGGAGAGAAGATTGCTCAAAGTTCTTTGGAAAGTAGAATTTTTCACAATTGAAATGAATTCATGGTCTTTGTAAGACAAAAATCTGAAGAAATGGAGTAAAAAAACATGCAAGGAGTATATTTGCTAAATGGGAACCTTGAATCTTCTGGTCTACAACCATTGCTAAAAAGGCCTCATATGATGCATTTTTTCCTTCGTGCAACAAATATTAGTTGGGAATCAACTTCTCCTATAGTCTTTGCTTGGTATTAGATAGAATAAAAAGAAGCAGAGAAGTGGTCTCAGCCCAGGTGGGGCCGTTAGAGCTGAGACCTCCCATTCCAGTTGGTAGGCAGGAGTAGAGAGGTGGGGCTTGGGTTTGAAAGACCCAAGAAATTAGCTTGGAACTAATTTGAAGAAAACAGTATCCTCATGTCACTATAGCTAATGTTGTATCAACATATTTAGGTTCATAAATTGGTTGTACAGTAGCATAGCAAGGGAGACCTGGTTTAATTGCAATTCCTATTTTTCAAATATCTGGAGTCTTTGTTTGGCCAAAAGCTTATGTGATCCAATAGGGGGACGTGGTTGCTTTAGAAAGCTCATGTAATTGTAGGCATCATTAAATAAACATATAATGTCCAAGCTGGGGACAATGGCACAAGCCTGTAATCCCAGGACATGGGAGGCTGAGATAGGAGGATCACAGGTTCGAGTCTAGCCTCAGCAACTTAGGGAGAGCCTCATCAACTTAGGGAGACCCTGTTTCAAAATAACAATAAAAAGGGCTGGGGATTTAGATCAGAGGTGGAAAGCCCCAGGGTTCAATCCTCAATATACATGTGTGTGTGTGTGTGTGTGTGTGTGTGTGTGTTATATATATGTACATTATATATATATTTCAGATAATAAGTAATAGTAACTGTCTTAGTCTGTTTTCTGCAGCTATAACAGCATATGCAAAACTCGGTAATGCATAAAGGAAGGAAGTATGTTTTGGCTCATGGTTCTGGGAGCTGGGAAGTCCAAGAGTATGGTGCTGGCCTCTGCTTGGGTTCTAGTGAGGGCCTCGTGCTTCAGAAAACTCATGGCAGAAAGCAGAAGGGGAGGCTGATGCAACTGAAAATGAAAATACCAAGTCCAGCGTGCTATATAATCCCATGCCTATAATCCCAGTACTTGGGAGGCTGAGATAGGAGGATCGCAGGTTCGCTGCCAGCCTCAGCAACGTAGACCCTCCAGCAACTTAGTGAGACCCTGTTTCTTTCTTTCTTTCTTTCTTTCTTTCTTTCTTTCTTTCTTTCTTTCTTTCTTTCTCCTTCCTTCCTTCCTTCCTTCCTTCCTTCCTTCCTTCCTTCCTTCCTTCCTTCCCTCCCTTCCTTTCTTCCCTCCCTCCCTCCCTCCTTCCCTCTTTCTTTCTTTCTTTCTTTCTTTCTTTCTTTCTTTCTTTCTTTTTGTGATACTGGGGATTGAACCCAGGGGCATTCTATATCCAAGCTACACTCCCAGCCCTATTTAATTCCTTATTTTGGAACAGAGTCTCACTAAGTTGCGGAGGGTCTCACAAGTTGCTGATGCTGGCCACGAACCTGTGATCCTCCTGTCTCAGCCTCCCAACTACTGGGATTACGAGCGTGCACCACCATGCCTGGGGACCCTGTTTCAAAATAGAAAATGAAATAGTGTTGGAAGTGTAGCTCAGAGGTAGAATGCCTCTGAGTTCAATCCCTAGTACCACATAAAATAAAAAGAAAGTACCAAGGGTGGACTTGCTTTATAGTAATTCAGTCTCTTGGTAATTAATCCAGTTTCAAGAGAGAGAACACTTACAAGAGAAAGGCATGAATCTCTCTTAAGAGCATAATCACCTTTGAAAGGCCCATCCTCCCACACCACCCACCCCCGGCATCAGTCTTCTACGTGAGCTTCAGAGGGGACCAACCATATTCAAACCAGGGTCATAACACGACTTGCCAGTCAATTGACAAATGAAAAATAATGTACACTTATATAATGCACGCCATCGAGATGCCTCACAACATACAACAACATATCTAGAGGGAAGGATCAGATGCTGAGGATTCCAGAAACCACGCCAGATCTGAGAGTGTTTGGCTTGGAAGGGAGAAAATGAAGAGACAGATTACCAACTGTCTTCCTGTCTTCATAGATGTGAGGAGTTGTCGTGATATACGGGGGGTTTATTTTAGTAAAAGACAGAAGAGGAGGGGAGAGCAAGTAGAAGGGCAGAGGAAGTAAATAAGGAAGTGGAAAGGAGGGTGACTTTTAGCTCAATGTACAAAAACAACTTTCTATAAAAAAACTCGAACAAACCAAAGTGCTCGGTATTGGAAAGGTGCTCTCTAGAGACAGCGCTTGTAGTCCATCAGAGCATAAACTCCACGGCACTTGTCAGGGGCGACGAGGGGAGAGATCCTGCATCAGGTCGGATGTTAGCTATCTCGGGTCTCTTTCATGGTCAATTTTCTGTGCCAGGCCGGGCTTGTCCTGCTGAGACCCGCTGCTAGCAGGGCAGGAGACGGAGCACAAGTGCATGGGCGCATTGATCTGAGTGCTTTTAAGCTGAAGGGTCCCTCTCCAGGATGCATTAGCCAAAGCCGCGTGCTTCTCAGGGGTGCTCTAGAGAGGGCCCTTCCCTAAAGTAACAAAGGGGTGAGGGGGCAAAGCCGGCCAGTCTTCACACAAAGTAAGCGCTTTCGATGAGTGTGAAGGAAAGAGAAGGCCGGTCCTGGTGACGGCACCCATCAGATTCCAGGTGCAGTTCTAGAGAAGCGACACCTAACAGGCGAAGGGCATAGGAGAACAATCACAGAGGAGGAGAGATGGATTCGCACACGCGGCTTTTTCTCCAGGTGCCATGTGCAAGGATGGTTCATGCTGTTCCAGGGCAGTAGATTTGGGAAATACAGACATGCATAGAATGGTAATTCAAACCGACTGGTTCATCAGGTTTAAAAAATAAATCGGGAGCCGGGCGTGGTGGCGCACGCTTGTAATCCCAGTACTTGGGAGGCGGAGACCAGAGGATCCGGGTTTGCGGCCAGCCTCAGCTACTTAATGAGGCCCTCCGCAACTTCGTGAGACCTGGTTTCAATAAAGGATAAAAAATAGGGCCGGGGGTGTAGCTCAGAGGTAGAATGCCCCTGGGTTCAATCCCTGGTACGGCAAAAAAAA
>PVJS01007076.1:0-14500 GCA_004027185.1 Glis glis
TATTTATTCTGCCTACCCAAGAGCATGGGAGATCTTTCCATCTTCCAAGATCTTCTTCAATTTCTTTTTTCAATGTTTTGTAGTTTTCCTTGTAGAGGTCTTTTACCTCCTTGGTTAGGTTTATTCCCAAGTATTTTATTGTTTTGGGGGATATCTTGAGTGGAAATGTCTTCTGGATTTCTTTTTCAGTGGATTTATGTTTGGCATACAGAAAAGCTTCTGAGTTTTTAAGATTGATTTTGTATCCCGACACTTTGCTGAATTTGTTGATCAGTTCTATGAGCCTTTTGGTTGAGCTTGTTGGATCTTCTAAGTATAATATCATGTCATCTGCAAATAGAGATAGTTTCAGTTCCTCTTTTCCTATTTGGACTCTTTTTATTTCCTTCTCTTGCCTTTTTGTTTTGGCTAGGGTCTCGAGTACTATATTGAAAAGGAGTGGTGACAGCGGACATCCTTGTCTTGTTCCTGTTTTTAAAGGGAACTCTCGAAGTTTTTCCCCATTCAGTATGATGTTGGGTGTGGGCCTATTGTATATTGCCTTTATGATGTTGAGGTATGTTCCTTCTATTCCAATTCTCTGCAGTGTTCTTATCATGAATGGGTGTTGGATTTTGTCAAATTTTGATAATAATTATTCTGTCAATCAAAAAGTACATGGGAGGCTTTTCCATATTCTAAGGTCTTCAATTTCTTTCTTTAGTGTTCTGTAATTTTCATGCTAGAGGTTTTTTACCTCCTCAATTCTATTCAATCCAAAGGGTTTTTGATGTTGTTGGTTGTTTTGTTGTGTTGAGGGTATTGTTTTCTGAATTTCTTTTTCAGTAGATTCCTTGTTGGTGTAAAGAAAAGCTATTGATTTTTGTAAATTGATTTTTGTATCCAGCTACTTTGCTGATTTCTTTTATCAGCTCTAGAAGTCTTCTGGTTGAGGGATTTTTTTTTTTTGCAGAGATATTTTCACTTCTTCATTCTCTATATGTATCCCTTTAATTTCTTTCTCTTGCCGAATTGATCTGAGTAAAATTTCAAGTACTATAGTGAATAGGAGTGGTGATAGTGGGCAACCTTGTTTTGTAGTACAATTCACAATAGCCAAATTATGGAACCAACCTAGGTGTCTGTCAACAGATAAATGGATAAAGAAAATGTGGTATATACACACAATGGAATTTTTCTCAGCCATAAAAAGGACAAAATTATGTAATTTACAGGAAAATGGATAGAACTAAAGAGTATTATGCTAAGTGAGATCACCCAGCTTCAGAAAATTAAGGGTCCTATATTTTCTCTCAAATGTGGAAGCTAGAGAGAAAAGGGATGTGTGGAGAAGAAAAAGGAAGAACAAAGAAGGGAAATAGTTCAAATAATTTTATATCTATATATGAAGGTATTATCACCAATGTCACTAACAAGTATGGGGGTGGGTGGGATGCAGAGGACAATACAGGTGTTGTCTACGTGTATATGTGTATCACTTTGAATCTCACTAAGATGTATAATTATAATGCATCAATGAAAGTATAAATAAATAAATAAATAAATAAGTTTTATTTTTTGTGTGTGTGTGTGGTACCGGGGATTGAATGCAGGGGCGTTCTACCTCCACGCTACGCCCCCAACCCTATTTTTTTATACTTTATTTTGAAACCGGGTCTCACGAAGTTGCGGAGGGCCTCACTAAGTAGAGAGAGAGAGAGAGACAGGGAGAGAGAGAGTGAGAGAGCTGAGGCTGGCCGTGAACCCAGATCCTCCGGTCTCCGCCTCCCAAAGTACTGGGATTACAAGCGTGCACCACCACACTTGGCCAATAAATAATTTTTAAAACACGAGTTGAGCTGGGTGTGTTCGTGGATGCCTATAATCCCAGGCTGAGATAGGAGAATTGAAAGTGTGAGGCCAACCTGATCAATTTAATGAGACCCTGTCTCAAAATAAAAACTTAAAAGGACTGTGGTTGTAGCTCAGTGGTAGATCACCCCTGGGTTCAATCCTCAGTACTGCAATAAACAAGTAAATAGAAACAAATTGATTAGTGATGTGCTATTTGAAGACATCAATAAGAAAAGTGAGCTTCCCAAAATACACACCATTTCACTAAAATTTGAAAAAGTATTTTAGTTAAAAGGAAAACTCCAGAATTAAATCATGGTTTTTAAAGGTTAAGCCAATGATAATGATTTGAAAAGAACAGACAGACATGCTTGAATGGTGGCTACAACTTTTGTTCCTAATTATACTTTGAAAACAAAATAGTATAAGAAAGAGCAAGGCAAAAAGAAATGTGTACATTCCTTTGCAGTAATTTATTTTCGGCTCTTCTGTTACCTTAGTAATAATCTTGTAAGGTGTTTAATTCCTTTTCATTGCTAAACACAATTTTATACTCATTATAAAACCAACACACTATTTCACACATGAATTCTTTTGATTGTTTGATATTTTACTAATATTCACATCCCTGAACCCAAGTCTTAATAATGCTATGACAAAAATATGGAAACAAAAGGTGTTTGTTCATTGATGCCAGCTGATTAAGCTCATCAGAATCTATGCATTCCACTAACTCTTTTCCTTAATTAACATGACTAATACAAATCAACACAAATAACTGACTGCAATGAATTATCTGTCTTAACTGACATCAAGTCATTTTTAAAGCAACAAACCTACTGTGCATTACCAACATGAACATAACACATAACAATGGACCAGTCCGGCTACAGAATTGCCAGTGATGGAAAATAAAGAATTTCCAACATAAAATCTATTAATTGGGATCAAATTACTTGATCACATTATTTATAATTTATTTGAACAAAGAAAGCTATATAGAGGCTCCACAAATATTATAATAAGGGAAACTTAACCAAAAGCCAAAAACTATTCAATATTATAGTTTAAAGGAAGTTTTCTCAGGGCAGGGCATATTAGATGATAGTAATCAAATTTTCTCTATGGAAAAATAGAATTTAACATTATTTATATCTGTTAATAGTTCCGTTTGAGTGATCTTAGTTTTTTTGTTTGTTTGTTTGTTTGTTTGTTTGTTTGTTTGTTTTTTGCAGTACTGGGGATTGAACCCAGGGGCATTCTACCTTCGAACTACACCCCCAGCCCTATATTTTATTCTTTAATTTGAAACAGGGTCTCACTAAGTTGCGGAGGGCCTCACTAGGTAGCTGAGGCTGGCCACGAACCTGTGATCCTCCTGTCTCAGCTTTCCAACTACTGGGATTACAAGCATGCGCCAGCACGCCTGGCTTTGCATTTAGTTTTGATTCATCCTTACAGCCCTAGCAGCAAGTGAGGAAGATTTATCATATAGCATGCAGTAAAGTTCTCTATTATTCACTCTCCGAGATTTACTTCAAGTCCTTCTCCATCCAAGAGTCATTTATATTCATTCCAAATGATTGGTGCACTGCTAAGTATTTAATAGACACTACTCTTTACTTTTGGAACAAATAAGGAGTGAGATAAATTACCTACTTCCAGAGAATTTATGCAACCTGGGGTGAAACTGTGTTGTGGAGAAACAGATATAGAACTTAGGAAGGGCATCTAATTCTGCAGTGAAGAGGGAAGGTCACTGAAGAATCCCAGGGCAATGACAGTCATGCATAACTAAGATAAAGAGTTAGGTGGGCAGCAGCAGGTGGGGATCAGAGTAGAGGGTAGGTATAGAAAGAGGAAGAGAATTCTCATTGTGCTCCCCTCTATATCCAACTCAGAGCTCTTCCTTCCTTGCATTTCTGCCCTTTATTCAAATAGATGCAAACATTTGTAGTTTCACATTGTTATGAAATTGTTCCATACTTTCCCCAACAACATTGTAAATTCTCAATATCTGCATAATTCTCCCTCAATGCTGAGCATAGTACTTAGCACAAAGAATGTTCTCAATAACCAATGTGTTAAATAAATATAGAAGTTTCACAATAGGAATTCTATAAAAGATCTCATATTATCATCCCAAAAGACCATGAGGAAGATACATTTATTCTATATCTTTACTCTGATTTGGCAAAGTAAGTGTTTAATCAAGTTTCCTATTTCCCTTTATTTTTTTTATCTTCACCACAATGCAGGAATTTTGTGAGTATTGACAGAATTGAGTCCATAAGGCCAATTTCTTAAATAAAGTTTAACAGAGGTCAATAACGACCTGCCTTTGGTACCTCCTCAAGCAGAGAAAGGGCAACATGGCTAAGGAAAGAAATTGACCATTTTTCTCCCCCAGATTACCTGTCATTCCATCTTGAATGCAGTGATTCTATTCTATGGAAAGTTATTTATAGAAGCTTTCAAGAGAAAAAGTGCTGCCAAGATATGCTAGCATAGATCTTTTTTTTTTTTCTGGCATAAATGTTGAAACAGGGAAAGTAACTATTAAAAAGCATATTTTCTAATTCGATTTATGACCTTTTTTCAGAACTCTGACATTCAGTCTTGTCCAAAGCAATTACAGTAATAAAATAATTGCTTATTAGGAATATGTTTCTTTGAAAATATTGATTTTTATTTGAAAAAAGATTTTATAGAGAAAATTCAGTACATAATATGTAAATTAGAACAAATATTTTTAAATAGGTGGCCACATTAGCAAAGTCTTCAAAATCATGCCAAGAATGAGTGCATGATGTAAATCCTAAAAGGCTTATGTCTTAAGTAACATTATCTGAAACGCATCATTAGGTAGAATACACCATCATCATTCACCTTGCCATTGGTTAAGAAGTACAGCTTTAGAGGAGAAAAAATATCATAGGAAATTATTCTGGGAGTTCAAAATAGGGGGGGAATTTCCTTTCCCTTATGAAATGAAGGTATTCACCTGCTATGAGAAGTCCTTTTCCAGGCAATCTTCTTAGGTCTAGATGCACCATTGGTAAGATTATTTTTTAAATTCTAGAAGTCATGAGTCTATGCCCTTTCCAGTAACATGACTTTATGTTAAGACTCTCACTTGGTGAAGAGTGAGGAAAAAGAAGCGCATGTATGGTCTTCCACTCTTCTTGCCTGACTCTTTGCTTCCTTGCTCAAGAGCTCTGCAGACATCCTGGCTGGGTGGCAGTCTGACTTAAAACCTGCTCTCTACTTGCTGGGGTGTGGAAGGGTCTACTGGCAGAGCTGACTCTGAGTCCACTTTCTAAGGAGTTGACGTGACTGTGCATGGCAGAGCTGCCTTACCCACCAATCACTGTTGGAGATGCTGAACGAGAACTCAAGTACGACTGAGCCTGCTTCCAGGAGGCCAGGCAGGCATGCCCAGGTTGTTCACATACATGGGATACATACATACTATATTTAAGGTATAGTAACCCAACCCACTGATAGAATATGGGCCAAGGACTAAGCTAATAACTTTTTCCTTCTTGGGAGAAGAGTAAAAAAGTAGAGAGCAGAGGGGCAATTGTAGGGGCAAAAGTTTCCTCCTCCTTCAGACAGAAAAGTAGGACAAAAATATGTGTTATATTTATAATATTCAAATTTTAGTTTAATTTAGCATTTCCCAATATGTCCCACACATAACAGATATATTTCTGATAATATTAATACATGGATTTTTCATTTCATTTGAATCATGATGCTCAGTGCTTCTTAAAATGTTAAATCAATGTTTTTTCAAGATTTAAGGGGAAGGACAGATATTAGGTAAAATAGTAAACATATTGGCCATTTTTGAATTTCAAATCATAATTTTCTTTTCTTTCTTTTTTTCTCTCAAAGCCTTAATTGGTAGGCCAGGACAACTTTTTTTTTTTTTTTTTTTGCAGGATGGAACCCAGGGGCATTCTACCTTCAAGCTATACCCACAGCCCTATTTTTTATTCTTTATTTGAAACAGGGTCTCACTATGTTGCGGAGGGCCTCACTAAATAGCTGAGGCTTGCTGGGAACCCAATCCTCCAGTCTCAGCCTCCCAAGTACTGGGATTATAAGCATCAGCCACCACGACCAACCAGTAATCCTCTTATAGAGGATTACTAAAAAGAGTTGTTAAAGAGAATTCTGCATATTATGAAGTTGCATCCCTGTACAAGTAGAACACTTTGGAGAGAAAGAAGGAGAGAAATAATGCTCATAGATAACTTTGATTGAATAGTTTCATGTGCCAGGTACTTTTTGAGCACTTAGTACGTGTTATCTCAGTCAATATTTACAACTTTCTGGTATTATCTTCAACCTACTGATATGGAAACATAAAAATTAAGTATAGAGCTTACATGACTTATCCAAGTTTATACAGCTACAGGTGACAGAGTATAAATTAAAACTCAAGAAGTCAGGGTCCACAGCTAACATTTTTGATACAATCTACTGCTTCTGCTATTTCACAGTAAGTTTTTCTCTCTTCCAACTACCCCACCTCCACAGTACTAAACTTTAGGCCAAGAGGTAGGGAAGAAATAAAAGGTGATAAAATAGAACTCTCAAAAATATTGAGGAGAAATGGGGCCATATATCTGACTTCATATTTGGAAATCTGTAAATAAATCACCAAAAGGTGACTTATATTCTCTACTTTCAGCAGAAAAAAAAACATTCTACAGAATAGCAGAACTAGTATAGTATAAAAAATGTAGCTAATTGACTGATGTGTACATGTATACTTCTATCATTCTGAAACCTATCAAGATGCATGATTACAATGCACCAATAAAAAATGTTAGCTTTAGACCCCCAATTTTTTAGTTTGAATCTACCTCCATCACCGTAGCTGTATAAACTTAGTGTGAATGAATATTATTCAAAAACATTTCCTTGCTATATAAGATTGGAAAATATTGAATTAAAGACTTAAATACATTTCCAAGTCATAGAAATTCGCCAAAACTTAAACAGGGCCATCAGCACTGTGAATCTGAGAACAGGTTATACAGTGCCAAATTTTGAAATGTACTATCCCCAAACATTTTTACATGAGGTACTTAACATAATTACGGTTTCACAATACATGGTTTGGGAAACAAGGTTCCAGATTAATTTAAAGGATCTATGTGATTATTCAACATCCAGACCCAGGGTAGGTATGGACACGTACACGTGTGTACAGACGCAAACACTATATCTCCTTGGAGGTATTTTTAATTGCTCATTCATATTTTAGTGAAAATTACTAGAGTTGGCAATTTTATTCTCTCAATCTGCATCATATATTAATTCTGTACTAGAGAGTGAAACAATGAAATTATTTCCACCCTCAGGGTTGTTTTCTTGTGCATGACTATCTGACCCGCTTAGCTCTGCAGAGATGGTCTTCACTTTAAATCAACATTATTCTAGTAAAACTAAGCCAACTTTCTTCCCCACTCTCTCTAGCACAATGTTCAAGTTAGCACAAGGAATCAGAGGCTGTGGGATTCTTTTCCCACTGTAGACTATCATTTCTTTATTTTGACTAGAGTTTTGTCTGAATACATATTTTCTAGTAAGAGCCATATAACCAAAACAGGAGCTATTACTAAAATGCATGTATTTTGATTCTTCGTTTTTTCATCTATATGAGATGAGCCTGAAAAGCTGTCAGTCAAATACACCAATGAACATTTCACTTTCTTGAATATCTCTTCTAGGACTTTTGAGATTGTCCCATTTTACCTGATTGATAATCAGGGACATCATTTCTAACTCAGGTGTTGCAACACAACAGGTAGAAAATCTACAGCACCTTATGATCAGTTTTTCTGAAATAATCCTAGTGTTGTATCAATACAACTAAGTTTTTAAATTCATCTTTTAGCAGCATCTGTTCCAGCAGATTTAATACCTGATCATCAGATAAAAATTTCTAAATCCTTTCATCCAGGAAATACTAGAAGCAGAGCTTAGTAAAACCTTGTGTCAGATAAATCCGTCTCCAGACTTCATTCAAGGAGGTTATCATCTTTCTCCACTTTGCTGGCTTCTCTCTTTGCAGTTGTAAGAAGTAGAAGCATGCTCTTGTTACCTTTAAGTCAGGGAGGAATTTTATAAGTATAGATGACAAAGTAAGGAAAATCACATGCCTTGGAAACAACCTATATTACTGCTCAGAAATTAGCAGTTTTCCCAGATGTTCAAGAATAAATGTGCTGAAGAACTTGACTTGTTGAAGAACAACTTGACTTTTAAAAATGAAGACTATGCCTCCCCATTCTAATGCTTAGCAAACATCTGTTGGCTTCTGCAACATCCTCACATATTAGTGCATTCTGTCCATCTCACAATGATGCCGCAAAAGAAAGGGTTACAGGGGGCCAAATGGACTTTGACAGTTGGGTAGCCCTCCCATATTAGGTCACATCATAACCTCTGCCAGTCCATGGCTACTTAAATATGGCTGCTTGTGGGAATAAATCCACTCCTGCTTCAAACAATCACCTTTAGAAAGGGAGGGTCACATCCTGAGATTTCCTTAAAAAGAACAAAGGAGTTGTAAGTACTGTGAAATTAATACATTCCCTCCCAATGTATCTTAGTGCGAAGGCTCTGTCAAGAACTACAAAGATCTGAGATCTTAGCCTTCTTGCAGCTAACACATTAGCCTGACATAGTGTCCCAGATGCCAACCCAGTAGAAGACTTGAGATTCCTGGATCAGTGATAATGGATAGTTTATTCCTCACAGCAATTAATAATTACTCACAACAGTAGCCCGGGTATGTTCATTGTGTTACACTTTACCCAGCCACAATTCTCATGGGGCACCAGGAAGAGGGAAGGGTGATATCTGTACAAGAGAAATCCCAAGCTTAGGGAACTTGACTCTTTTTAAATAGACCATAAGCCTGCTTGAACTTTTCCTCTCAGGGAGGCTTTATCTTGATTATACTGGAGAGTAAACAAATCTGAACTTTAGTTTCTCTCTCTTCCAAGAGTATTCACTGGACAACTGTCTTTGAAAAATAGTTCAAGAAAAGAGGCAGCTGGTGCCTCTGCTCACAAAACATGCAGAATGTGTGCGAACTGTCTCTCAAAAGAACCTAGCTCAAAGGATATTAAATATGAGTTGAAGAGGGATAATTAAAGAAATAATATTACAAATATAAAATATTTGAGCTACATATGAAAATTGAAAACACCAAGTAAGAACTGCATTTCCCAACCCTCACAGTAACTAAGAGGGTCTTTCTTTCTGCTTATACCACATTCTGCTTAAGCTAATTGCTTCTTCTGTTTAGTGACTTTGTGATAAATCACTGAGAACGTTGATGGCTGCACTTCAAACATTCAGAGTCTCCATAGATGCAAAGCATTTCCAATCCATCTCAGCACCATTATTTCTCTCTCCCTCCCTCTCTCTCTCCTGAAACATAAAAATTCTACTGCTCTCAAGAATAAAAAAATCCTTAAGAGATCCTTTTATCTCAAATATCAGCTAGTGTTTAGTGTTTCCCTCTTGTGAAACTCTACTTTGATAGTTAGGAATAAATACCTGGGTGTGGAGGTGAAGGGAACTGCCAGTAAATAGGGTTTTACCAGCATTTTTTCTTGGTTTTGCTTTTATTTTACTGGCATAGACATGTATGCCATGTATTTCTAACTACAAAAAAAATAACTAATTATAGCAGAGAATCTATGTCTAACATACACCTATTTTTCTGTTATTCTATCAAAATATCAGACTTATTTAGACCATTAATAATGACAAACCACAAGAATAGATTACTCAGTTTTTCTTGGAGCCAGGCATGGCCATAAGATGAAGGTCTACCAAAAATGATAAGCAGATATGTTCATGGGAACTTGATACTCTGAGAGCTGACTCTATTAAAATATGCTCTGTGTTTTCCCAAGGCTTCATCACTACTGCCTGAAATGTAGAAGGGATGATTGGATGATTGATTGGAGATAAAGAGATGAGCCTGCTATAATGGTTTCAGGAAGTTACCACTGAGTCTAACTTTCCTCCCCACAGATGTTAGGAGGACCCACTCTGTCTTTTCTGTTATGTAAGACAAACAACAGCAAAACAACTAATGTGCTTAAACTACCATGTCATTGTACTTATTTTTGGAAAGGATTGTTTTATTCTTTGCAGCCCTAAACAACTTTGAACTATGTAATGATCCTTATAGAATATTTGAATAGTGCATCAAAATGTAAAAGGAAAAGCAAAACCATTTTATATTATTAAAATAGTAGTAAAATTTATCCAGATTATAACTACTATGAAAAAATAATCTAAAACATATCTATGATCTGTCTCAAGTTTACTCTTGTGCAGGATGAGAGGTAGGGATTTAATTTCAGTTTTCTAAAAATAAATAACCAGTTTTCCCCACACTATTTGTTGAAAAGACTGTCCTTTCTCCAATGTATGTGTTTGGCACCTTTGTTGAAAACCAATTGGCTATAAGTTTGTGGATATGTTTCTATATCTTCTATACTGTTCCATTGGTCTATGTGTCTATTTTTGTGCCAATACCATGCTGTTTTTATTACTATAGCTCTGTAGTATAATTTGAATCCAGGAATTGTGACGCCTCCTCCATGGTTCTTATTGATGAGAATTGCTTTGGTTATTCTGGGTCTTCTGTTTCTCCATATGAAATTTAGGACTGATTTTTCTAGGTCTGTAAATAATGACATTGGTATTTTGATAGGGATTGCATAGACTCTGTAGATCTCTTTTGGTAGAATGATCATTTTGATAACATTTATTTTGCCTATCCAAGAGCATGAGAGATCTTTCCATCTTCTAAGATCTTCTTCAATTTCTTTCTTTCCTGTTTTATAATTTTCATTGTAGAGGTCTTTTACCTCCTTGGTTAGATTTATTCCTAGATATAAAAAAAATATAAAGTTAAAATGAAACATCTTCCTTGAATCAACTCCTTTCTCTTCAAACTCTTAATGGCACACATGAAAACAACTTTTATGAATTATTCCTAAAAATCATTATGTCTCCAAAATGTGTATATATATACAAAGAGTATCCATTTTATGTGAGGCAGTATTTTTAAATCCTAGGAATTCAGCAGGTAACAATACAAATACTCTGGCCTCTTGAAACTTCCATGCTATATTTCCTCTTATGAAAGGAAGAAATAAAGAAAAAATCAAATAAATTGATTGATAAATAAATATGCAATAAAATTATGATATCAAATACTGTGGTGCTCACTATGAAGAAAAAGAAGACTGTATGTTGGTAGAGAATAACTTCAATGGGGAGGTTTGGTATTTAGGGTAGTCAGGCACAGGTTGCCTGAGAACGTAAAATTTTACAAAGCACATGAAAAATATGAAAACTTATTTTTCATAGTTTTTAATAATATATATATGTATATGTATTTTGGGGGGAGGGTATAGTGGGGATTGAACCCACAGGCATTCTACTTCTGAGTTACAACCCCAGCTCTTTTTATTTCCTATTTTGAAATAGGATCTCCCTAAATTGCTGATAGTCTTGCTAAGTTTCTGAGGCTGGCTTCAAACCTACAATCCTCTTGTCTCAGCCTTCCAAGTACTGGGATCACAGATGTGTGCCACCACACTCAGCTTCATAATATGTTTTGCATGTGCAATTCAAACATATCACACATAATCATGTCATGGGATAAGGTCCAATATTTTAGACATTCCTGAACTTACTGAGTGTCCTGTGATATGAGATTAGAATGAAAAGTTTATATCACCTATAATTTCCTTATTTGGAGAATAAAGATAATAGAAACATGTTTGGTAACTTTGCTTAGGTCATACAATTGGAATATGTAGAATGGCTCTCAAGTGCAGGTCTTTGACATGTTATTAGCACATATCAAAAAGTAATAACTAAAACTCAGATTTCTAGACTTCAAAAATACCATACTTCTTCTTTGAGTAACATCTTAGTCAGTTTTGCACAACTATAATGAAATACATAATGCAGGGTAACCTTATGAAAAAGAGATGTACTTAGTTCATGGTTGTGATGGCTGAAAGTCCAAACAGGATGGTGCTGACTCTGGCAAGGATTCCATGGAAGATGGTAGAACACATGCAGAAGAAGTGGTCACATCTCAAAATAAAAAGCGAAAGAGAGGCTAAGAGGCCAGACTCAGGTTTCTATAGCAACTTGCTCTCATGAGAGTTCAAGAGTTCCATGAGAGCTGTCTTAATCTCTTTTAAGAGCAGTACTGCCCTGGAAGAGAACTTTCCACTAAGGCCCCCTCTTAAAGATTCTGTATCATTTCCCACCACTATCCTGGAAACCAAGCTTCCAGCCCATGAACATGTTGGGATCACCCAAAGCATATCTAAATAAAAGTATCTCTGTCCCTGTCCCAACGTCCTTGTCTATCGAACAATGCAAAATGCATTCATTCCATTCCTCATCATCCCAATGTCTTAACCTTCTGCATCTCTCAAAAGTCCAAGTCCGAAGTCTCATCTGAGACTCAAGGTAAACCCTTTCAGTTCTGAGCCCTGATGGCAGGACAGGCATGGAGTAAGCATCCCTAATCCAAAATGAAGGCAAGTAGAAAGAAGTAATCAGCCAAAAGTAAGAGCAAAACCCAACAAGACATTAAATCTTAAAGCTCCAAGTCCAGCATCATGTGCACATGGTGGCAAGAAACAGGCTCCCAAAGTCTAGGGCAGCCCAACCCTGCCAGCTTTGCTGTTTAAAGCCCACATAGATGCTTTCTCTGGCTGAAATTTGATGTTGAGGACTTTCCAAAGCTGGCATGGCTGCTTCTGGGATCACTGTACCTTTCTAGGGTCTCCAATGCAGCTCCACTCCCACAGCTCCACCAGGCATTGCCCACTGGGCACTCTCTACAGGGCTCCAACACTTTGGAAAACTTCTGCCAGGCTCCCTAGGCTTTCTCTGAAGCCCTGGTGGGAACCTCCTTGACCTCGTGACTTTTGCATTCTGCACACCTACAAAATCAGCATCACATGGATGCCAAGGTCTGCCAACCAGCCATGAGCCACACCTGGTCCTGCTTGAGCCATGGATGCAGCTGAGGGTGCTTCACTGGCTAAACACAGGGAAATGGAACCAAGTCCCTGGAGAGTGCCCAGGCAAGGTCGCTGAAACAATTTTGCCTTGGAAGGGCTCAGCCTGCAATGGGAGCCACAACCTTGAAGATTTCTAAGATGCCTTTCAAGGCCCTTTTTCCAATTATCTTGCCTATTAGCACATAGCTAATTAATAGCCTTTTATCAGTGCTAATCTTTTTAGGAAGCAATTTGATCACTCTCTTGTGTCCCAAACACTTTATTTATTTATTTGTTTATTTATTTATTTATTTATTTGCTCCTTTCCTGGCCAGGCTATGACTTTTTTAAATCTTTCCACTCTACTTCCTTTTGTTCCTGAGTCCCACTATATAAAAGCAGCCAATAAACTGGGCCTGGTGGTGCATGCCTGTAATCCCAGTATTTGGGAGGCTGAGACAGAAGGGTCACAAGTTTGAGGCCAGCCTAGGCAACCTCAGCAACTTAGCAAGGCCTGTTTCAAAATTAAAAATAAAATAGGGTTGAGGGTGTAGCTAGGAGGTAGAATGCCTCTGGGTTCAACCTCCAATACTAAAATAATTAATTAATTAGTTAATTAATTAAAACAACCAATGTTTATGCTGCAGCCTGAACACTTTGTGGGTTAGAAATCTCTGGCATATAAATTAGTTCATCTTTCTTAGTTAAGTTTAGCTTCCCATAAAGTCCGCATGGACGCAATGCAGTCGGGTTCTTCTCCACAGTATAACAAGGGCAACCTCTAGTCCAATTGCCAATAGAATCCTCATTTCCATCTTAGTCCCCATCAGCAGGGCCTTTACTGTCAACACATCTATCAGCATTCTGATTAAAATCACTCATCAAATCTAAGACATTTTAGCTTTTCCCTAGTCATATTGACTTCTTCTGGGCCCTTACCAGAATTGTCCATAGTTCTCCATTTCTGTCATTCTCAGCTCTTTCAAACCTGCTCCTCCAAACTCTTCCAACCTTTGCCAGATAATCAACTCCAAAGTTAACCATCACAATTCTAGATATAGTTATAGTAACAGCCCCACTCCTCAGTACCACTTTCTATATTAGTCCATTTTGCATTACTATAACAAAATACCAGATGCACACTAACATTTTTTAAAAAAGAAGTTTATTTAGCTCACAGTTTGGGAGGCTTAAAATCCAAACAGCATAGCACCATCTTTGGCAAAAGCCTCATAGCAAATAACAAAGTATATTTTGGAGGAATGGTCACGTATCAAAACAGAAAGCAGAAAGACTCAGGGGACATGCTCAAGTTTTGTTAACAACTCACTCTCATGAGAACTCAGGGACACAAGTGCGTCTTCCAAGGGCCTTCCACTAACCCCTACCTCTTAAATTTTCCACATCATCTCACATTGTCACATTGCTGACCAAGCTTCCAACACAGGAATCTTATAGGGATACCCAAACTATCTAAACCATGGCAGTAATGAAGTAATACAATTGATCATTTGGGATACCAGTCCACTACAGTGCTACATTGTTTAAAATATTTATAAATATGTGTATGTCTTAATTTGTATGTG
>PVJS01007076.1:14600-57485 GCA_004027185.1 Glis glis
GAGGATCCGGGTTCGCGGCCAGCCTCAGCTCTCTCGCTCTCTCTCTCCCTGTCTCTATCTCTCTCTCTCCCTAGTGAGGCCCTCCGCAACTTCGTGAGACCCGGTTTCAAAATAAAGTATAAAAAATGGGGCTGGGGGAGTAGCGTGGAGGTAGAACGCCCCTGCGTTCAATCCCCAGTACCGCAAAAAAAAAAAAAAATTAATTTGTATGTGTATATATGTATATTTGTAAATATATCTCATATGTGTATATATAATAGTCAATTTAATGTAAAGAAATTTACATCCACATTTCAGTTCCAATAGCTAGTTTTCTGGATTGAGATTTTGGCTGTATTAGTTAAAACTTTATAGTAGGTCTTCCAAATGCACTGGATAAAACTTTAATCTCATTTCGACTAAAATGGGTTAATTTTTTGTTCAACAACCTAATTACTGATTACTAGGCTGAGCTGTGTTATAAAATTTAAGAATGTTTTCAGTTACATTGGAAAAGGGGCCACAATCTTTTCAAAAGCCAAACATTATTAAATGAAGAGTTTGGCATTCCCTTTAGAAGTATAAAGAAAAGTAATAAGATGTGATAATGTTAAGAAACATCAAGCCATGAAAAATTAGATAACCTTTCTCACCCTTTATATGTATTCTATATTCTTATACTATATGCTGTCCTTTAAAGGAATAAAATTTGGTGTCTATGTTAAAATAAACTTGTCAGAGACCTGAAGATTGTTTAGGAAATAGCAACAGAGTTTTTAAGGAATAGCAGATTGGAACCCATCAAGATGTATGATTACAATGCACCAATATAAATAAATAAATAGAATAGCATAGCAGATTGGACATTTGGAAAAACTGCATGTGAAAATTGAAAATGAGCCTAAGAGTAACTATACTTTTTTCTCTACCTCTGCAAATTACCAAATGAGAGAAAAATCATGTTACTTTCTAGTGCACCAAATGAGAATAGGAAAGAATGATTTTTGTTTATGCACATGAGTGGCCTCACTGGCAGCATAACGTACATCCACTCCCTCTTGGGGGACCTGTGAGGACTGGAGGGCTAAAGATAAACATCTGTCTGGGTGATTTAGGTTCTACCTTAATGTAAGACACAATAACCTAACCATTCAAACTCACTGGCTTCATTCTTCCCTTATATTTTACCCTTTTAAACACACTTCTCTTGGCATCTTGTCCATCAATTTACAGCAGTAATACCAGAAATGAAAATTGCAAGCCATAAATAGTTTTAAAATACAAACTGTTATTCAGAACAAAATTTAAACACAGTAGGTGTTTGTGATTTAAATTTCCTGCAACAAAGGCAGCTTGTGTTGCAGCCTGTGTCAGTCATGAAAAGTGAAAGAAACTGCTATTTTTTTTTTTTTGCAAGCCTTTGAAATTCAAACATTTTCGCTTGCAGTCATGGGTAAAATAAAGATCTCAATTGAATTGAGTGGCAGAAAATCACAAGAAACTTTTAAGGTCGTCTTCTAAGATGAAAACTTGCCCATGATAACACAGAATTCTTATCATTAAAAAGCTGACAATGTTTAAATAATTTGGATGAAGAGAAAAACATGGAACTTCAATACAAATAAAAACAGGAATAAAAAATAAAATGGACCACAAATCCATAGGTATATGTACAATATGAGATTAAATCTTCATCCAGTACACTTGGAAGACCTACTATAAAGTTTTAACTAACATAGCCAAAACTTCAATCCAGAAAACTAGCTACTGGAACTGAGATGTGGATGCAAATGTTTTTAAATTGAATTGACTATTATACACATAACAAGGGAAAATATATTTTTTCATACAAATTAACTTGCAAATTGGGTCTTCATCAATTTGAGTAAAAAGAATGATGTTAGTTTCTATATTCAGTAATAATTCAGGGTTCTAGATTTTTTAATTTAAATTCAAAACTTTACTAAACATATATGGATTTATTTATCTAAAACTGTTTATTGAATAGTGCCTATTATTTCTAGTGCCTGTCTTGAGTGCTATAGAAGGTTAATATTGTCTTTATTAAAATTGTCCTTATGTAAAAGTTTGTGAAGAACCAATGTAAGAAGTAAGAAGGCAGAGAAGTTAGTCAGAGGGTAGATGCTGTTGGGAATTTGGTTCTGCACTAACTACACAGTCCTTTCTCGTTTCACCCCTACTCTCCAACTAAGAACATAAATGTAAGTGCTATGTTCCTGTTCTCAACAAGTTTCAATAAAATAGGTCTCATGTGTGAAAAATCAACCATGTAGAATCCTTCAAGAATACAACAAAAGTAAAATTTTGAGACATATTATAAAATTTGATTGATGAGACTTACTATTATATGGGGATATGTGGGAAAGAAATAAAAAGAAAAGTATCAGCTCTCTCTATTGGATGAGTAGAAGTTAACTAAGAGTGTATGAGAAGAAGCACAACCGGGCAGATGGAATACATGACAAATGATGAGCTGGATTGGGTACTGCTGGGTTTAAGGACCCTCCTAGATACCCAGCAAAATATGTCTTACCAGTGAGGTATGAACTCTGGCAATCAACTTAGAAAAAGAGTATGGTAAAAGGAATTGATTAAGAAAACAGGAGAAACTGTCTTCCCTTTTGTGCCAGGCACAGAGCTTGATGCTTTTCCTAACATATGTTTTGTATCAGTCAGGAAATAGGGAGATAAAATTTTAAACCTCCAAAAATATATAAGTCCAAAAATCCCAAGTGCTGGCCTAATGTGAAGCAATAAGAACTTTTATCCATCTCTATGAGGACAACCAATTTGGAAAACAGATTAACAATCCAAAACACAGAAATTACTGTCTATGTGTAACTGTCTTAGCCTAGATTTAAAAATAGAGCCTTAATACCAATGGTTAATTTGGGAGTTGCAATCCCAAGACAAAGAATATAAGGGAAAATGCAAGCGAGAGAGAGAAAAGTTGAAAGTAATTCAAGGTAACGAGTTACTCTGCTGGGCCACTACTCCAAGATGAGCTGAGACTGGACAACAACTGTTGTTGTTGTTTGTTTGTTTGCTTGCTTTTTTGTCACCTCTATCCCACGTGGTCAAAAGATGACTCTGAAAAGACTAGACAGGAGAAAACATACATTGGGACAGACTACCAGATGCAGGAAGGGAAGAAAATGTATCTTTCCATTTCTTCCTGTTTCCTTTCTTCCACTGGGCAAAGTGTGTCTCAAAAGAGAGTCAACTGTCTCACTTCAGATTGCATCCCTGAACCATTGGCCATTGCCTGGGAAGCCAGATACTCTGCATCATTCGCTCCATTTGGGCCCAGAAATGGCAGAAAGAGCTAGAGAATTCAGATGTATGACCAGTTAACTTCAGGTGAGAGTATGTTGGTCTTGGAAGCAGGTGGGGTTCATAAAATGCCAAGGATAGAAATGAGATTAAAATAATTTGATGAAGTGTACAAGAAATGCTCTAAACAAAGTCCTAGAGAATCTCTAGCCTATGTGTAGTAGCAAGAAATAGTTCAAAATCAGAAATTAAAGTGATATAATTATACTGTCCTCCTAAAGAAAGACAAACAAACAAAATGTACATATATACTGTGGTTGCTATGGTTTGAATGTGTCTCCCAAAGTTCTTGTGTTGGAAACTTAATCTTTAATGAAACAGTGTTAGGGTGATTTTCAGAGTCTCTCTCTCTCTCTGTTTTTTCTCTTACCACATGATGCCTTCTACCATGTTATAAAAGCAAGAAAGTTCTCACCAGATGCATTGATGCATCTCTTTAATATTCAACTCCCTGCCTCCAGAACCATGAGTCAAATAAATTTCTGTTGTTGATCAATTACCCAGCCTGTGGTATTATATTATAGTAGCAGAAACAGATGAAGACACTGGTATATTCATACAGTGGAATAATAAGTAGTTATGAATATTAGTGAATTATAATTACAAGTAGCATCATGGGAAAATCATAAAACAATATTGAGTGAAAGAACCAAATCGAACATGAATGCATGCAATAAGAATACAACTATAGTTTTAAAACAGGAAAAAATGAAATAGTAATTAAATATCTGGAAAGTTCCAGGAGTGAAGGGATGATTAACAGAAAATTTAGGATAGTGATTTCCTCTGGGGAGGAGGGACATGTAATTTCATACACATATATGAATAAATGAGAAAAAATATCCAACAGAACATATCAAGCGTAGATGTGTACAAATAAGTAATGCATGATGAAATTAAAATCACATAAGATACAAAGAATAATTATAAAATAAACAATCATGATTTCATTGTCCAACTTAAAAGTTGGATCATTCACAAGATTTTTTAAACTTTCTACATGATCCTGTGCACCAAAGAGATCGGGGGAATAAAAGACCATCAAGAATTCTTTTCAGAAATGTGGATCCTGATATAAGAGCTTTTGTGTGTCCTGTTTCCTCTAATTGGGTTTGTAGTTCCACAAAAATGTATACCTCCCTCATCTCTTTTAAGTTCTATTCATGTCACATCTTTTAATAGGGCCTTCCCTGGCCATGATATTTAAAATTTCACACATAATTCCCCAACAAATTTCTATTACTACTTTGTTTTCATCCATACCTCTATTTACCTTCAAACTTAATAGGTAATTTACTAATTTTATTGTTGGTCTTCCCTTTCGAGGCTATTAGATTCAGGAATTCAAGATTTTTTTGGTTTGTTTTGTACAATTGTGTGTCTGTAATACCTAAAGCAGTACTTGAAATTACTCAATACATATTTCTTGAATGGATGAGTAATTAGAAAACTGTGCTATCAACCCAATAAGCTGTGATATTTACTAGGACCTAATTCAGAGAGTCAATCTTCGAAGAGTGATCACTGATCATTTTTTATATGCACGTCCTACTTCTTGAGGCTTTGTGAACTGACTCAAGCTGTATATGCCTAAATATACCAAGGAAAATTCTATTCATTCAAAAAATTTCAGCATACTTTAAGGGAATGTTCTCTTCTGTAGACCTATGATTAGAGTTCAGGAAAGATACGCATGGTCAGGTTTTGAATTCTTGTACATTGTAACATGCATTGAGGATTTATTTTCCGGGAACAGGTTTCCCTTTAGCAGATGGGTATGGATATGTGGATTATGGGTCATAAAGCATAAAGAATTTACCTTTTACCTTCGCTTGCAGGCTTTACACCTCAACCCACACAGCAAGGGAAGACTTCCCACACTCCAACTGAATCCATGACATACAAATTTTAGTCTCAATAAAGCCTCAATTCATAAAAAGAAAACAGCTACATTGGGAAGATAAATCAATTTCTTTCTTCTTCTATAAAAAAAATGAAAAACTAGAAAACACAAAAGTCATAGGAGCCATTTCCAAGGCAGGCCTGTGTACTCTGTTTTCAACCAAGTCCATGGCTACAAAGGATTCCCAAGAGGAGAAATAGTTTAAGCTGACTAGCTCCCAGTAAGAGATGGACAAGGAGATTAGACCTTTCCCACTGAAGCCTGCATGTGGACTTGTCAGTCTCCTTACATAAAATGTTTGTTTTATTTGAAGAAGACTTGATCCTGTCCCCTTCTGCAGATAATTTAAAAATCCATGTCCTAGGAGCTGAGACAGGAGGATTGCAGGTTCGAGGCCAGCCTCAGCAACTTAGCAAGACTCTCAGCAACTTAGTGAGACTCTGTTTCAAAATAAAAAAATAAAGTAGGGCTGAGGGTGTAGCTCAGAGGTAGAATGTCCTTGGATTCAATCCTCTGTACCACACACACACAAAAAAATCTTGTTTATGTTGTTTTTAACAACAATTCTAACGATAAGATGATAGAATGACCTAGCATACTATTATTATCAGCCATGAGAGTTATTATGTACAGAAATTTTGTTTTGCACATAATGAAGAGATTAAAGTTACTTGTCTGTGTGAAAAGTGTGCTGGTTGGTTAACTGCATTTTTTTTCTATAAGGTAACCACTTAGTGTGAATTGATATTTCACAAAAACATAACATTAAACTTATAAAACCTAAATGCCTAAACGAACTTCTTAAAACCTATCTAGCACACTTTTGTGATGACAAGATACAGAACTAGTATAGTTTTGCTATAAAGAAGTCTTTATATGTAGAGAGGAAGCGGGGGGGAGGGACACCAAGAGCTGTGTGCATGTATGTTAACACCAAACTGATACTCATTGTGATGTGAGACTACAATGCACCAATAAAAGCATATTAAAAAAATAAGTCTTCATACAATGCAAATAAGTATGTATAGTGATAAAATCTTTAAGGCAAAGGGATCTGCAAGATTTCAGCTTATATTTGTATCAACTATGAATGCTTCTTTATCTCTGAGCATTAACTCCCCACTGTAGATGAGTCAATGACCATCTACCTCAATTTTTTATGAGCACCCACGAATTTAAGGTTGCAAGGTTGCTTTAGCCTCAGCAGAATTTTTACTAGGTTGGGATAAGGAAAATAAAATAGGGCTCATATTTTCCTGCTTCAATACAATATAAATTTTAATATGTTTTTTGAAAAAATGGATTTTGTAAGTATATTAGTAAAACCTCATATATATTGCAGATTGAAACTGATATCTGGAAAATGAGTAGGAATTAATCACAGAGAATAATGTGTGCAAAGGCTTTATAGCAGGCAAGAGTTTGATATAATCAAAAGTTCACCAAGTACTGTGTGCATGTATGTCACTATCACTATGTACTACATTATGATGTGAGACTATAATGCATCAGTAAAAGTACAAAAAACAAACAAACAACAACAAAAAAAACTTCAAGCACTCCAGTAAGTAATACTTAGTCTCAATAGCTTAACATAATGAAAATTCACTTCCTGCTGCTGTGCATAGAGGGTCAGGTGGTCTCTGAGAGTGACTGTCCCCCAAGTGGTGATTCAGCCACGCACTCTTTCCATTGGGTGCTTGTCCTTTCAGAATCTTTCTCTTCCAAGTGAAAAAGCAGAAAATCACACAGGGGGTGTAAATACTGTAAGTGGTATATATTCCTTCCACTTATATATCATTGATGAAAATAGTTCATTTGCCGCCAATAGTCTTCCTTTTAGGTTCAGAAAGGCTGAACATCTACAGTCTTTGCCACAAAGAGAAAAGATAGAGGAAAACTAAATCCAGAACTTAGCAGGTTCCACATGATATAGAGTACCATAGTTAACTTAGATAGCAAATTTTATCTAAAAAATAAAAAATCAGATGCCAATGAGTTACTTTTATCGAGAGAGTGATATAATTTTAATTCACCTCTTTAAGAGGTCACTCTAAATTTGTGTGGCTATCAGAAAAGCAGTTGGACAAACTGGTCCAACACTCAAAAGGAGAGGATGCTTTGGCAACAATATTTAGGGACTTAGCTTGGCACAGTGGTGCACACCTGTAATCCTGGTACTTGGGAGGCTGAGACAGGAGGAATGCTTCAAGGATAGCTTTAGCAATTTAGCGAAACCCTATTTCAAAATAAGAAATAAAATAGGGCTGGGGGTATAGCTCAGAGGTAGAATGTCCATGGGTTCAATCCCTCACACACACACACACACACACACACACACACACACACACACAAATAGGACTTATTTCCTTATAGGAAGTAATTGATGTGAATGGGCATGGATGAGTTTGCCATAGGAGGAGAAACTTGCAAATATTTTCCAAAATAGAGCTGATTTGAACTAATATTATATTTTATTTAGTCCCTGTTTTGGTAAAGCCTAAAAGCTAGTGAAATATCTTTCAGACTAATGTCCACCATCACATTGCATGTGCAGGCGAGGCAAGAAGGGGGGCATGTAGATCTGTCCTTGCTTGCCTATAACCATCCGGAGAGCGCTGATACAGTACCTGCCATACTATTGTACCTACTTCTTGGACTAATTTTGGAAAGAACACAAATAGCCCACGTTTTTATTTCTAGAACTTTTTTTTAATGTGTGAAAACATTCCAGTGTATGGATGAGTCAAAGGATAAGTTTCTGTGAGTCACTGAGAAGTAAAGAATAGAAATGCCATTTTACATCTCTAGTAACTGACAGTTTTAATAAACATTTATAAAACAAGAGTATCTGTACCATAACATGTGGCAGGATGGAAATATGATACAGAGTTCTCCCTTCATTAAAAGTTCCTGACTACGAGAACTCAAGTGACTAATTGATAAAGGGCCATCCCGAAGCACTGTGGGTGGGAAGAAGAAGCCTTAAGGGCTAAGCTATTCTTAATCAGCTATGTTTTCCAGAGGAAGCATTTGCTTACAGGCAAAATGTGGTTTCAAAACCTTGACAACTTGTTCATGCCTCCCAATCAATGGTTATACGTTAACAAAATTGAGAGGAGCTATAAGCAAATGTGAAGTGGACTTTTCCTGCTGTCAATAACAATGAAGAGCAAAAATCCAAACCAAACCAAACCAAAAAATGATGGTTCAGGGGATATAGAGACAGGGAAATTTTAGAAGCTCTGGTTGTCAGGCTCTTCAAAGTCAGTTGCACATAGTTTTAATTTTGTTTTCTTACCCAAAGTTAATTGTATCCAACATAATTGTTCCACCATGAGTATAAGTTATTTGGTATAACCCTTCAAAAGCTCTATCTCAAAATTAATCTGTTTTTGAAGCACTAGGGGACTTGTACTGAAACAAAAGTTCTCCTAACCCCCATGAATCTAGTTGTCAAATAATTTTACTAATCTCAGCATCTGAAAGGTTCAAGTACACTTTAAACCTTTTTAATATCATGGAAATTATTTGAGGATCTATTAGCTGTAAACTTCTGCTCCAGAAAAAGAAAGCCACACATATGTATAATACAATTTCTGGTTCTTTTATTTGACCTCTGAACTTAATCATTTATTAGAAATGTATGGTTTACAAGGGGAAGAAGGATTTACTTTTCAAAATCTGGAACTTGTAATTCATGTTTTCAACTCTCAATCCACTCTGCACCTACCATTAAGCCTTCATATCTTAATTCTATTTTTATTAGCATGCATTTATTCTGTAGATTTGTACTGACAGGAGGGCTTGCTGACTCTGCACTGCATTCCAACACCAAGTTCACATAGAGCTTTCTGTCTGATTTTAAATTTCCCCTTCAAAAACATAACCACAGCGTTTCTGAGACCCTCTCAAATGGAGATGCATATTTCCCAAAGTTCTGTCTTCTCTGCTTTTCAAATGTATGCAATTCCATTTCCATAATGCGCCACTCAGTACTAGGATATTACTTAAGCTAAGTTTTCACCATTCTTATTAAAAAAATCTGGAGTCAGCTCTTTTGATTTGTGCACTTTCTCTCTAATAATACATTCCTATTTGGCATCGTCCCAGTTACTGCAACTAGACCAAAGAGAAGCAGGGAGGAAGAAACCAGTGGACAGTTGACACAGCTTTAATACATTTTCTCGGTCCAAACAGGGACCGAAGTTTCAAAACCAATGAGGTTCAGAATAGGCTCCTGTGACAAAGGGAGTCATTAGAGATTTTTTTCCTGACCTATTTTATTATTTCTCTAATCATTTCTACTAGTTTCCCTGTACACTAATCATCTTTAAACTTGCTCTATTCCAGAAAGTTAGTGATAATGAACAAATGCAAGTGATTTGTTGAATCATTTAGCACATGCTTTAGAGAATTGTTGGAAAACACAAACAGTATTTTATGCCATACACATAATGTACAAGCCCATACCCAATGCTTTATGGTTGCAGCCTTATCCTGAGTCCAAGCCATCATCATTGGAACCTAAAGATTGTCAAGTATGGAGACTTCACTGGATCCTCTTTCCTGCACTTTAAAAGTTTCACCCCCGAGTGGGAGGAAAATAGCATGAGTATGGAACTAACTGACAATGAAAGAACGCTTCTGATGTTTCAAAAAGAAATATAAGTCAAAATTAAAACAAAAAAAAGTTATCTATCATGACAGGGTTCTGGGAAAACTCCAAGAACACAAAGGAAGGGAATTAAATTGGTTAAGTTGCTTCCAGACTAATGGCTTTAACCTCAGCCTTTGGATTCATGTGTACCACACAGAGGAATAGCAGACAATGGCCATTCTTGAGAAGCGCAGGGTGGAATGAAACAGGAAACGGCCAAGCAATTATCTCTACATCTTGTCGCAGAAGGTTAGATCTTTATTGTGGGAATGGATAGTATTGCTTCTACTGGTTTTTTTAATGGAACAAGAAATATTGAAATACAATTTGCAATAAGGAAAAAATCCAGTTTCTTGGAAAGAATATAATTTGATTGTGAAATGCTGAAAGACATCCTTTTTGCAGGATAAATTTGACACCTGTAATGTTCCACCTAACTTTTATGTAGCTCAAGACTGGAGCTACAAAGCTATACCATGGGCAGCAAACTGTACAGTATAAATAATGGATCATGAGTCCTGGGTGCTCAAAATTGTATTCTACCTTTTCCAATGCCTGTATGTTTCACAGAAATTCCTCTTCATTGTCCCTGAATGTCCTCTTTCTAATGCAGATTCTGTTGCTTTAAGAAAAGAAATACATTATCCAATTAGTACCCACTGATTAGCATGGATTTAGGTACAAATAATTTGATTTTAATAGATACATTAGGTCTCTTCATTAAGAAAAAAATTAGAAACTTAAGAGATATGGGCAATGCTCCAAGATAATTGGAACTGTTGAAGTGCTGAAATAGCTTGCCATAATTCAGAAGAGGAAAACCAAACCCTCAGAGTTTGGGACAGTGCAAAGGTAAATTTAGAGAACACTGAAAACTGATATACAATTTCGATATTGCCAAAGGCTCAAGTGTTTGCCTAGAACCTTCCAGGTTTATGCCGATTTTAATTATTTCTAACTCTCTTTTCACTCTCAGAAGACTTCTAATTTGGTCCATAAATTTTATATTTAACCTATGAAAGACCAGCCCTTCCAGGTTGACAAATGAGTTAGATGATGGAATAGAAAGGCTTGAGAAGGGAGCATTTTGCCCATAGACATGAAGGGAAATGTCACAGCAAGATTGTTGAGGACATTGAATGCCATGCAAGGGCATTAGAAAGCTATCTGGGGGCAGGTAAAGTCTGTGGTTCAGAGGGATTTGCTTTGTCTTCTGTCTGCTTTGTAGATGCAGGCACTTACCTCCTACTCATGAGTTCACTCTCACTTAAAAGAGTACGGATGTTTGACCACACCCATCTCATCTCTCCTTCTTGTGTAGCCATAACATCTGCATTGCTGTCTTCTCATCTTATAACCAACTTTTTTTTTTTTTTTTTGCGGTACTGGGGATTGAATGCAGGGGCGTTCTACCTCTGCACTACACCCCCAGCCCTATTTTATATACTTTATTTTGAAACCAGGTCTCACGAAGTTGCGGAGGGCCTCACTAAGTAGAAAGAGAGAGAGAGAGAGAGAGAGAGAGAGAGAGAGACTGACAGACAGACAGACAGAGAGAGAGAGAGAGAGAGAGAGAGAGAGAGCTGAGGCTGGCCACAAACCCGGATCCTCCAGTCTCCACCTCCCAAAGTACTGGGATTACCAGCGTGCACCACCACACCCAGCCTTATAACCAACTTTTAATGCTTTGGTTCCTCAGGGATTGATCAGTTCTTCCAATCTTTTCTCTCTGCCTTCTCAATGGACTAGTCCACGCTCTCTACAAGCCTATAGCTTTAAATATATGTTTATGCTGATATCTTCCACATTTATACACCCAGTCTTCCCCTTGGAGTACCCAAAAGGTGCACATTATTTGACTTTAATACTTACATGCTTCACAGACATCTTTAAATGGAGCTCTTGATCTTCCCTCTGATTTCCATTTAAGTAAAATTTTCAAACCAGAAACCCAGGAAGCATCTTTTATTCTTTTTTTCTCTCTCTTTCTTGCCCTTGATAAATAATCCATCAACGTATCCCATTAACATGTCCCATCAAATAATCCTTCAAAACACACCTGGCATCCACCAAGGCTCCCTTATTCCATTTTATCTACATTCATCTGGTCTTCATCCTCTTCATCCAAAAAAACTGCAGCAGCCTTCCAACCGGCCTCCCTACTTCCATTCTTGCCCCTCCAATCAACTCTACACACAATGATTAACAACATCTGAGTCTTTAACCAATCATTCCATAATCTAACCTTTTAAGGGCTGTATATCAAGTAAAGCTCCTTACTGTTGCCAAGAAGGCTATGTCATACCACCTCTCTTCTTGGGCCTCACTGGTCATTGTCCTGGCTCTTCCTTGGAGACATTGTGTTTTTCCCTACTGTTCATGTCCTGTGCACATGCTTGTCTTTCTGCTGAAATGCTCTGCCTTCCATATGCACATGGACAGAAATATTCTCCTCCAGGTTTTGGCTTAAATTTCACCTTTTCAGGGAGGACTTTGGCCTCTGTCTCATCATTTCTATAAATCATCACAATTTATAATCTTTTCGTGTATTTCTAGGTTTAAATCCAGTGCTTTTTCAGATACAAGCTTTAGGATAGCAGTGTTCATTTCTGTGTTTTTACGTTACATCCTCACAACCTATAATATTGTAAGCACTAAGTAAATATTTGAAAATGAATATAATAATGAATCAATTAATATTATACAAGGATCAAAAAAGACAAAAAAGCCTTCTCGTGAAAAACAAATGAAAGAACTTTATCTCTGGTCTGTAGAAACCTTCATGTCCAAAGTTTGTGTTCCAAAGCAATCTTTTCTAGGAATAATCATAAAGAAAAAAAAGCAATGTGGAGACATGTGTTTTCCCTATACATCACAGAATACTTCCCTATAAGACTGTTTCTGGGACCTATGAGCTATTTATTGATATACAACAAACTGGTCCCACTTTTAACTATGCAGTGCCCACTTTACTGATTTAAAGAATATATCTGGACTTGATTTGATGGACATCCTTACCATTTACATGCTCAATCCCACTCTTCCAAGTCTAACATCCAATTAAAATGCACGGGGGAAGTTCACACCTTGGTATCTGCCTACATAACTCTCTATTTATGTAGCAAAAGCTGTCAACATGACAAAGAGAGATAAAGTTTTTTTTTCCCTCTGTTCAGGAAGTGTACTAACAATATTAACAACAGAAATCAGAGCAAATTGAATCTGTATACATCTACTTATCTCAAGGTATATGAAGATGAGAACCCTTTTAAGTTGCTCCAAGTACTACTATGTGTGTGTTCCCTGGTTTATAACTTTCTACTTTATAGTTCTTTCTACCTTTATGTTTCCTTCTTCCTCACAAAAAATGGGGGTCCCAGATGAAGACACCCAAAATGTCACATGTGATCATGGCATTAGACTACATATGTGTGTGTGTGTGTGTGTGACCAAAACTGAGCTACATGACACTGTGCTTGCTTAAATTCTTTATGTTCCAGATCCTGATTATTATGACCTGTCTTAATCGTAATACCCTGTCACCCTAATGCTTAATGCTTTATACGTAGATCCAAAAGGAAAATAGAAACCACTGTTTAGATGACATACTTTGACAAACTAAGATGGCAATGATGTCACTAGGCAATATAATTTTATGGAACCATGGTGGCATATGCAGTTCACTGTTGACCAAAAGATACATACATGAAAGAGAAAAGTTATATGGCCCCACATGCCCCATATATAATGGTGAAACAGGGACTGAACAACTATGATCACTTTTCATTCAAGAGAGAATACTACAGGACACAAAGCAATGGTGCTTCTAAACAATTCTGAACTACTGCTGGGCAATGTAAGTTTGGCCAACTCTGGGGTGAGTGATTTTCCTTCATCGACTCCAGTAATGCAGCCAGGAATATCTCCCTGGACCTTGGTTGTGCACAGTGCTTGGCTATGCTCTCTGCAAGGTCCTTCTTGACATTATCTTGGATATCTATTTCTGAAGAGGGTGTGGGAGAGCAAATGCTTTTTGCTGGGAACAAGAGGTCTTTTTTGCATCTTAAATACATATCATTTTTTCTGGCAAAATGATCTTTTTTTCATCTTTGCATCTAAGCTGGCAAAGTTTTTGCTAACACAGCCCTCTCAAACACATGTGTCTCAAACACAGACCTCTATTTATATGTTTTTAGTCAATTCTACGTGCCAAGATCCACATTCACAGTCATTTTCGAGGCAAGGCTTTCCATAGACTTAATGCTGGATAGTTTGGTCTCATTGGGCTTTTGTGGGACCATACCGTTAAGTTTCCTAGAATCTCTTCTTTTCCAGATGAAAGAAGAGTAAATATTTTCCTAAACCCTTTTCTGATCTTAACAGAGGTTGTTTCAGCCACATCCTTGATTTTGTTGTTGTTTTTTTTTATTATTGTTGTTGTTTTTGTTTTTGCATTATTTTGTTTTGTTTTAATGGAGGCTATGCCATAATGGGCACACTTTGGATTTGAGACATTTTTTTATTTACAGAACTGCAATTTCTGAATTGTTTATATTCCCTCTAAATTTTGTTTACAAAGAGTTTCTTTCTCTCCTGGCCTTATTTCTTTCTTAAGTACCTTTACAAATGTGGTTAGAATGAGTGGATAGATCACTCATTCTATATTCTTTCTTCCAAGTTAACAGGCCCAATTTATTTTTGTTTTTATTTTTATTGGCACTGGGAATTGAACCTAGAGGCATTCTACCTCTGAGCTTCAGTCCCAGCCCTTTTTGTTTTTATTTTGAAAGAGAGTCTCGTTAAGTTGCTAAGTTTGCTAGCCTGGAAACTGCAATCCTCCTGTCTCAGCCTCTCAAGTACTGGGATTTGAGGTATGCACCACAACACCTGGCTCAGGCCCAATTTTACCAATTTTACTAATTTGTCACTCTCTAGAACAGCACAACATTTTTCCAGTTGTCCAGTTAAGCCCCACCCCAGCTCACCACTTGTTCACAAAGTCAATGTTGCCATACATATTTCAGGTTTTAGTAATTTGAAGGATCTAGTTTTGAGTGGTTTGCTACCAAGCTGTCTGTTACATTAGTTATCCCATGTTATATAATAAATTACAACAAATACATTAGCTTAGAGCAGCACACATTTATTATCTTGCCACTTCTGTGAACCAGAGATCTGGGTATGGCTTAACTTGACGCTCCACTACAAGGTATCTTATAAAATTGCCATCAGAGTGTTGGCTAGGGCTGGGATGGCATTTGGAGATTAATGAGAGGAAAAGCCTCGTGCCCTCTTACATGGTTGTTGGCTATATTCATTTCCTTGCAGCTGTAGGACTCATCTCAGCTTGCTTCTTGAGAGCCAACAAAGGAGACAGGCAGTACAGTCTTAAGTATTCATGGAAATTTAATCACATACATCCCAACACATTTGCCATATTCAGTTAGTTAGAAGCAAGTCACTGGCCCTGTGCACACTTAGGAAGGGGAGCTGATCTTAGAAAGCTGTGAGCACTGGGAGGTAAGGATCATCGTGAGCACATCTGTTGTCTACTTGGCACTACCAATACTCACTTCTAAAGGTGACAATTATATTCCCAGAATCTTCATACCTGTACATACAACTCTGGGTCAGAGTTTGCCAGTGAAAGGAACTTCTATATAACTTGACAGGTAGAAGTGAAACGGAAGCAGTTATCTTTGGAAGGTTGTTGCACCCAGATGGGGAGACTTGCAGACCCATTCACAAGCTCTTACACCACACAGTCAGGACAGCTTCTCAGGCTTCCTCGTGAGTTCTGTTTGCAACGTTATACTACCATGCTTCTGACTGGAGTCATTAGTGGCTGTTTCTTCAATTCTCTAGCTCCGAATTCATGTAAACCCTAATGCTTGAATTAAATATTCCCATAGGAGTCATAGTGACCTGGACTGATGCATACCTACCCCGATATGCCTCCCGAAGCTAGACCCTTACACATGTACTATAGACCTGTCTACATACCTAAATCTCGGGAGAGTTATAAAAAGTATATAGCAACCAAATAAGGATATATGGATAGTGAGCCCAGAAATCCAGATCATCACAAAGATTTCCCAGGGGATTTTGATGCAAAGCCAGTTTAGGGAGCCAAAATTGGCTAATTTACATTAACCTGTAAATCAGGGAGACATGGTCCAAAGTTTCATATCTTGCATCAGCTAACTTTCTGACCTATTTAATATTACCATGTCTTTGTATGTCATATGCAGTATATGCTTGTATGTGAAAAGATAATGGACTATTTCTAAATTGTTCTCCTCTAAAATTTGATTCTGACATTGTATTTCAAACAAAACATCATTGTCTAGGTTCTAATCTAAGCTCCATAACTTACTAGGTCTGTGGCTTTGGGAAAGTTATCTTAGCCTACTGGGTCTGAGTTTTCTCATCTGCAACACAGGGATAATAACAGCATCTAACCTCAAGGGTGGTTATGACTATTAAATTATATGATATCTGTAAGGCATTTAAAATAGTGCCTGGAGTATAATAAGCACTATGTGCTTGTTAAAATAAAATTTAGTATGATTTGGAAAATAACATTTACTAGTATTAATATACTATGTTAATAGTATAAAATTTCAGGCATTGGAGATAGAAAATAAATATGATAAGAACAGTGCCCTGTGGACCTCACAAGTTCATGCAGAAGATGGAGATATAAAGAAATAGTTTTAAGAAGGTGTGTAACTGATCAAGGTTCTGTAGGAGCCCTGGAAATAACTGATTAATTTATTCTGGAGGGAACAGGGAAGGACTTTCTGAGGAGATGACATTTGGATTGTTTAGAAGGACATTGCCTGGGGGAGAAAGTGATATTCTAGCCCAGAAATTATATATTCACACAGAGAGAAAGAACGGTTTATCAAAGTCTTTTTACCTGAGGGGATATGTAGCCTTTCAGCAAAGATATTTGACCCATAAATAGTGAAATATAATGGTGAAAATTAGAAATGTAATCCACAGCAGTTACAAGAAAGTTACAATTTGATGGGTTAGTTTTCCCTCTTGGACATGCTTTCCTTGTTCTTATTTGCCTCAGAATCTTTGCTGTGTTCATTCTTCCGCCCTAACCCTTACATCTTCCCCTCCTCTACCTTGTCTAGCTAAAATCCACCCATTTATCAAATCTCAACTTAAATATCACATTGGTAGGGGATTCTTACCAATGCCCAGGCTAGGTTAGTTTCTCATGTTGTATCCAACAGTACTTAGTACACAACACAATTTAAATTCTCTCCACTTCTGTCTTTGGCTCTAGATTGTAAGTTGCATCTAGGGAGGAATCCCCCTTTTGCTTACCTACCAGGGTGACTGGCCAATAATACAATCATAGTGACTTGTTTAATCAAAGTCATGGTAGAATTAAACGACTTCCTGTGCATTCTAGCTTCCTCTAACAACAGTGATTTGGTATCTTTATGTACCAACAGAAAATACTTCAAACCAATTTGGTTTCTTGATTTTATAAAAATATAGATGTTAAAAACACAACAATCATAGGAGCCACCAAGGGAAGTGTATTCACATGAGACTACATTCTCTAGGCCTACACAAATGCTAACTTCATGGGGAAAAAACATCAAACTAATCATTTCATTACACTTAAGTCTTTTTCCTGGGAGCGCCACAGTTACTTAAGAGGAATTTTAATAATACCTCTCATCTTTGTAAAAATTCGAGAAATGAAACCTTGACTTTCATGATTTCTTGCTTCATTTTGAAATTCAGAATATTTGTCTAAATGCACTCTCGCATACCTTATGCCAGTCTTTGAAACAATTTTTAAATTTATTTTTTACTCATTAAATATACAGTATATCTCTACTATATGCCAGTAGTTCTTTTCTGTACCTTTAATAAACAGTATTTCAACAGGGTGAAAATGCACATATTAGCCATAGAATTATCATATGTAGGTCATCTAAAAATGAATTCATCATTTCATGAGGAAGAAATTAACCACCGTAACCTCCAAGAGCAAATATCAATAAAGTGTTTATTTTATTATCCAAAGTTTTGTGGCATCTTATTAATAGCATATCTGTTATAACAAAATGAGGATAAATTTTAAAACTTTCTTCTCTTTCTAAAACAAAGGAAATGAATGTCTTATTTGTTCAGTTAAAATATCTTTTTGGCTCTTAAATTCTGTATTTTACTAATTTTCCGGCTTTTATTTTACTATGGCCTTTTCTGTCTTTAGTATTTTCAAAATGGTTACTCTATTTCATAGAACTTTTTTCCCATGGGGAAGTCAGCTCTGTGACTCCAGTCTACTTTTCAGTTTACAAAATATCCTTTATATCTTCATTGCCACAGATGTTGGCTTTGTTGTAATGCAATTAAACATGAAACAATTAAATGATGCATAAAGAACATCAATGTCAGATTAGGCTCTCAAACTCATTAGCAGACAGCACAATGATTTGCCCAAGAGAGTGTATTTTTGAAGAAGTAAAATAGCCAAAGTACTTTCCACTTATTTCCTAACTCTTTTTAGAAGCAAGCAAGATGATACTTTATTTGCTTCAGTAATTATGTTTCCAGAAACTAAAGAAAAGAGATCTCATCGATGTCAAGTTATGGTCAAATTCACTCACTAAATTTAGAAGAATCTGGAAATTGATGGCACATCAAGCTGTGAAAACTAGTCAAGTAGTAAAGGAAAGCATACAATTAGGCATGCTTCTTGTTGGCCTAGACTCTAGGAGAGACATAATCACTTGTCTTGAACACTTAGGGATGTACTACTCAGGTAACAACATCTTTGCATACTATTCAAGGTTATATCAAGCACAGAAGGAAGAAAAGTTGTTTTTCAAGTAATTAAGAACAAGATACAAAGGAGTTTTGAAAATGCAACTTCTATTTAGTTGACAAGTTGTCCTTTGAGAAACACTAGTTTCAATTAAAATGGGAATTGAAAGAATCCAACTTGATTTGCATTTTAAACTCCATTCCAATGAAATTCAGATATTCCTAGTATTTGCTGAGCCCCATTACTTTTTTTCTTCTGATTACAGTATCCTCCCAAAGACAAATGTACCACATAACTTTTCACATATTGTTGTTAAAGTACATTTTATTGAGCCTGTAAACAACGTGTCTTATTTTTTGATTACTGGTTTGATAGATCATATTTAGACTATAATTTTAAGTTTGCATGATTTTCTGTCAAACTCCCAAATCCGGTAATAAAAATCAGACAAATTTTGAAAATATTTGCAGTAGATATAGCAGCTGAATTATAAATCCATGGATTCCTCTACTCAAAAAAATAATAATTGGCTTTTTTTGTATGTAACTATTATGTCTTACTTCTCCATTCTGCTGATGACAAAACCATTTAAATCAAGCCAAAAGGGTTTTCAGTCTTTTCAAGGTTTCACCTCTCCTATTTCCTATCCCAGAACTGTGTGTAATTGTCCACCATGTGTACCTGAGATGTCAATTCCTGAGTTGTCTACTTTACCTGCTTGTCTTTTGTTAGTTAATCTATATTGTTCTTAGACTTCCTCATGCTTATTGACCTTGTGATCTCTTCAGGCTTTGTTTCATCACTTGAATAACATGTCTCTAGGATTCGTTTACTTATGAGAATGATCCAATAGAGGAAAAAAAAAACCTGATTCAGAAGAGGGTAGAAAATTTATGGAGCAATATCTTTAATATTCAAGAGGGAATAGGAAGTAGTATATAAGTGCAAGGGTTAGCCCTAAGTGTGAGATAGTAAAATTAACCCATAGTAAACGGTAGAACATTTGTGGAAATACGCAAGTAAAAGTTAGATGAATTTATGGAAACTGGTAGAAATTCTTTTCCAGTTGTTTCTATTTTCTTCATAGAATAGTAAGGAAGTTCATCAGTTAACCATGACAGTAGTGGAATAGCTAGAAAATAGTAAAGAATTAGGGTTGCACAGATATTAGTAATTAGAAATAGGAGAAGTGAGGTAGCCATCTAAGAGAATAAAATAGTGAATGGGCTTGTGTATGTTTTCCAGCCACAATCAATTTCATGGGCACAAGCATTAAGATTTGTGTTTAGTGCCTGATGGAGGGGTGTATGCCTGTAATTTGAGCTACTTGGGATGGTGAGGCAAGAGGATTACAAGTTTGAAGCCAGCCTAGGCTACATAGTGAGACCCTATCTCAAAAAAAAAAAGTTGGATTTTAACAAGATTGGTTTAGCCAGGCATATATCTGGAAGCAAGAGAAAGGGCGTTTTACCTAATGTGTATATAATTCTATAGCTCTTATTACAAGTTATTTCAAACAACATTATTATTTTTATCACTCCTGTCCCACTAGTGCTTTTTGAGGGCAGGAAATGGGTTTTACTCATTTTTATATCCTTAATACTCAATACAGATTCTCCCAATATATCAATACATTTGCTAATTAAGGAAATGGTTGAAATAATGTCTCTATCTCATAGTATGTTTCTTGGCTAGGAATAACCATTTTTTTCCCATCATTGCATCCAAATCTGCATCATCCCATACTCAAAATCACCTTATAGTAAAAGGAGGATGCTGTATCCCCAGAAATCCCAACCATATTTCAGGAAACTGGAAAATTCAGGGAAAGTACATGTTCTAAAAGTCCCAAACAAAAATTTCTGCTTTCATACCACTAGTGAGAGTCCGTTGGCTGCTTTGAACTGCAAGGGAGACTAGGAACATCATATTTTAGTTGCACATTGCCACCATTAACTCAAAAACTGCATAGGGTCAAAATTTATGCATTAAGTCTGGAAGGGATACACATTATTATCTGTAATATTTTTCTCTGTGTTTTACCATCTGTTTGAAATATTTCATACATGAAAAAATATTAGCTAAAATCATGAATTACAAAACACATTGAAGAAACTGAACAGTGTATATCTTGATTTGGCAAAAAAAATCAAAGAAAGAAATAGTTAAACATTAAAGAATTACACAAGAGTGACTGTTGCTGGATAAACTAACTTGAATGCCTTATTGTTACTATTTCATAGCAGAGTAAAAACATAAAAAAACTAAGCCATAAAAATTCTTCCATGTTTAATATTATGCATCTTGCAATTAAAGTAGACATTCGATCATGCTTTGTTGAATTCAGGGCTCAGGGTGGACAAAAAGATATTCTTTGTGTGTATATGTGTATTGAGGATTGAATCCAGGGGCATTCTACCTCTCGGCCATGCCCCTATCACTATTTTATTTTTTATTTCAAAACAGGGTCTCACTAAGATACTGAGGGTCTCACTAAATTGCTGAGGCTGACCTCAAACCTGCAATCCTTCTGTCTCAGCCTCCCAAGTACTGGGACTAGGACAAAAAAATATCCTAAACTGAATTTCTGATTACCTGGAAAGGAAAGGGTTTTGGCAGTTGTTAGCAAGGATACATCATTGGGAGTGAGAAACTAGTGCATCTCTAACAATGTAGTTGGCTCTGATTTTGCCTCCTCTCTTTTTCATTTTAAATCCCAGCATCACTTTTTCCAAGGAGGCAAATAGGCCTGTGTTAATTTGCATGGCTGATGTAGACTCTAATCAATGTCTGCCAAACAATATAAGACAACTTATTAACATAAAAACTAGGAAATTAATTACCATCGTCTAATTCTGGAAATGGCCTTTAACTAATTCAGTCAATATTTTCCAGTTATGATAGGATTAATTGCTTTATACCGATTAATGAGAAGATCCGACAGGTAGTAATTAAAATTAAAGCAAAAAAAATCAAGTCCTGTGAAAATTATGTAGGTACATGGAAGAAAATCCCAGAATAGCCAATGAACTATAGCTTATTCTTAAAATTTATTATATTTTTTGCTGGCCCAGTATTCTGGGTTCCATATCATAATTAAAGAAATATTCAGTGATGGTAACTTGGTTCTGTAAATTATGTCATGGCTGCATGACTAATATCTTTTATCTGATTCCATGTAATTCAAGGTTAGATACCAATTAATCCATAATGCAGCAGACAAATTTTTAAGGTGATTCAAATCATTAATGTTCTTTGGAAATAAGCCATCATTGGAAAGTACTTATTACAATGCATCCTTTACTGCCAAACATGGGAGATGATTCTTGCATTAGTCAATTTAATGGATCAAAGATAATTAAATTTATCATTGACCCATCAACTCAGTTGGTCAAAATATTAATGAGTATCAGAGACTGAGCATCCTATTAACTTATTAAAATATTCTCACTTTTTTCTGATTTGAGGAATACCACTAAATAAGAAGTATGATCATAATCAGCAATAGCATCTCTGGAATTTCTACCATTGAAGGGTTTAAGGACTGAAATCTCATTAGGAATAGGGCCCTAGATGATGTGTCTTAAGGTTTTATTTGAATAAAAACACACCATCTACAAGGATGATGTTTGGTGAAATGGCTTTTGGGATGATAGAGATTGGGAAGCAGCTTAGTCATTCCTACTCCTTTCTCCAGTCTCCCCACATACTGGCCTCTGATTCCACTAAATTAGATTCATAATACTATTTTCATTTTAGGAACCAAAAATATATTATCTACAATATATGCTTTCTTTTATCCTTTAGAATTGTTCAAAATATGCAAAAATGTAAACATACTGGGTTTTATCTGGTAATATTTCCATTAGGAATTGGAAAAAAGAAGGCTGGAAATGACAATTGAGAGCTGATTTGGGGTGGGTGGGAGAGGTGGAAAGAGAATATGAATTTGGGGGAATCAGCAAGGTAGCCTCTGGTGATGGTAGACTAGCCAGCCAACTGTGATAGGCTTTGAGGACTCACTAAGAGAGTCTCTAGTCTGGAAATCCTCATTTTACTATCCATTTATGTAGAGACACAAATAGCTAAAATAAAATATTCCTATGAGGCAAAATAGAGTCATTTTTATCATGAAAAACTCTGGATGTGATTTTTTTACCTGAAGCTTTATTAAAATTCTTAAAATATGCATTAGCTATCTGTTGCTTCATAAGAAATTACTTCAAACTTCATGGCTCAAATAATAAACATTTGTTATCTCATAAGTGCTATGAAAACATAGAAAGCATGTACTTCATGATAAATTCCTTCAAAGAAATCATAATTTCATGAGAGAGGCAAGACATGTCAATATTAGTCATAATTCTGGGCAGCACATGAGCAAATGCCCAGATTAATAATGTAGACTAGAATTCCCTATACTATTCTGAGATATTTAAATGGAGTTCATTTTTTAAAAATGTTCTGGTATTAAAATTTTTAGAGACAATACAATACCTCCTTCTTAAATATTATCTTTGCAAATTATTTCATCATCATCAATATTATTAAATATTGATTGCATCAGGCAGGACACTAAGAGCTTTAGATTCAGTGTTCCATTTAATTTTACAAATAATTTCATAAAATAAGTATTAGAGTTTTCCTAATTTTATAATTGAGATTTGAAGAGCTAGAATCATGACTGCAGATGATTCTTGGTGTTACATACAGAGACAAACTGGTAGACCCAAAATCATGAGCTTTAACCTGAAAAACAGAACATGACTCTGAATATTTTATATAAAGTAGGAACACTTTCCATTGTTTAAACCACTAACAGAGTTCCTTCCACAAAGGAAATTTGCATTCCAAAATTTACATTTACTTATTTTTTTGCTCACTAATTTTCTATCTCCTCTTCTAAACTGTCCACTCAACAGAGTAAGGAACTGTGACTGTGTTCTTTACATAACCACTACAGATCTAATTCCTGGCACAGAGTTGGCACTCAATAACTATTTAATGGAAGTTAAGCAAGACCAAAGGAGGAAGGAAGAAGGAAGGAAGGAAGGAAGGAAGGAAGGAAGGAAGGAAGGCAATAGAAAGAGAAAGGGAAGAAGGAATAACAAGAAAGAAATGAAGAAAAAAGAGAAAATATGCAAGTAAAAGAAAAAGTGGCTGGGCATGGTGGTGCATGCCTATGATCCCAGTACTCGGAAGGCTGAAACAGGACAGCCTCAGCAAGTAGTGAGACTCTCATTGACCTAGCGAGACACTTTTTCAAAATAAAAATAAAAAAGGGCTGGGAGTGTAGCTCAGAGATAGAATGCCCCTGAGTTTAATCCCCAATACCACAAAAAGAGATAGAAAGAAAGGAATAAGAAAAGAAAAAGTGAAGAAGTAAGAAAAAAGCAAATGAAGCCACATATACTGCTCATAACCACCAATGTTGGTTGCAGTCCTAGAATTTGAAGATTGGATTTTTTCATTGAACCTTGCTGTCCTTACTGGTAGAGATGCTTTAAAGAGAACAAACATGGGCTGGGCATGGTGGCACACGCTTGTAATCCCAATACTTTGGGAGGCAGAGACCGGAGATCCGAGTTCGTGGCCAACCTCAGCTCTCTCGCTCTCTCTCTCCCTGTCTCTCTCTCTCTCTCTATCTCTCTCTCTCTCTCTCTCTCTCCTTAGTGAGGCCCTCCATAACTTCGTGAGACCCGGTTTCAAAATAAAGTATAAAAAATAGGGCCGGAGGCGTAGCGCGGAGGTAGAACGCCCCTGCGTTCAATCTCCGGTACTGCAAAAAAAAAAAAAAAAAAAAAAAGAGAACAAACATCATACCTAAAAGGACTTTGAGATTCCTTAGTAATTGTCCTTCAGATGTCTCTTTGCAGCGGTCCTGGTAATAACGCAAGCTTGACAGAAATGGGTCATTCACCCGTACTATAAGAAATGGCTATTCTTATGGCCCAATTCAACACCACATAAAAAGACTTGCAAGGTATTTCTAAAGTTCACAATTTTGGTTTCACAACTGCTTTAGACTCTAGAAGAGAATGAAAGTTCCCCTGTTCCAGTGCAAAGTTCACCTCACTTTTCTACCCCATATTCAGTAGTGGAAACATAAAATTCCTTCCTAAGTCCCCCCTCGTCAGCACAATGGTGTGCTCTGACCTCACTGGCCCAAACCCCTTGTGTCAGCTAACTTCTCATCACTGTAACCAAAATACTTGAGGAAAGAAACTTAAAGGAAGAAAGATTTATTTCTACTCCTGGTTTCAGAGGTCTCAACCCAGGGTTAGCCAGCTCCACTGTTTCTGGGCAGGTGGCTTAGCAGAGCATCATGGCTGAAGTGTGTGGTACAGACAGCAAGGCTGCTCACCTTAGGCAGCCAGGAAGCAAAAAGAGGGGGAGGGGGAGGAAGTGGTCTGGGATGGGACGCCTTCTAGGGCATGTCCTCAGTGACCTACATCCTCCAACTAGGCCCTACCTCCTATAGATTCTACCACTTCCAAATAATGCCATTAAATTATGAACCCATCAATGGATGAATCGACGGATGAGGTCAGAGCCCTCACGATCCATCACCTTCCCAAAGCCCCACGTCTGGACACTGCGGCATGGGGGACAAAGCCTTCAACACATGAGCCTTTGGGAGACATTTCAAATCCAAACCTTGACACTAGTGCATCGTAAGAAAACCCTGGCCAAAGGACAGTCTATGCAGACTGATATAAGGCCACGGTTAGGGCACCAGCATTGCAGACCAGGAGTCTGTGCAAGCCCTGTGTGTTTATTTCACAACTTTTCTACATTACAAACAGCATAAGGCACACACCTATTCCTGGAGAGATGTAGCTATACAATCACTTGTGAGCAAACTGCTGAATCTGAAGATATGTCCCACTCCAAAGTACAAAAAAGTTATATTCCAGAAGAATTCACTTAAAATATATATTTAGAAGCAATAAATAATATTTTATCTATTCCTACAAACACACAGGTCCACTACAGGGCTGTCCAAATTATATTACTCAACAAGACACTTTTCTTGTTCTTTATAATCATAGTTTCATAATATTTTTTTCTAATCGTAGCTTCATAATATTCTCCAAAAATATTAGATACTTTTTAAAATTTTTGAAACATAATAAGATATTTTTATTGGTGCATTGTAATCATATGTCGTGATGAAGTTCAGGGTGATAGAGGCATACATGCACACAACACTTGATGAGCCCTCCCCCAGTTCCCACCCCACTCCCTTTCCCTACACACTTTCCATGCTCAGCGCAGTAGCGGTAGTTGGCTTTGATAAGTTTGTGTATGTATATCTTATCTGTTGAAGTGTTTCTCTCTTCAAGTCTTCTTCCTACCTCCTGCCTCCCTTAGTTAGGTCCCCTCCCTCACTTCACTAAGATTTCTCCTCGTTTGTCTGGAGTCCCTCCTGTGTCCCAATTTCTCCCTAGCTTCCAAATATGAGGGAAAATATTCAACCTTTCACTTTTTGTGACTAATCTCACTTAACATAATATTCTCTAGTTCCATCCATTTCCCCGCAAATGACATAATTTTATTCTTCTTTATGGCTGAGTAGAATTTCATTGTGTACATATCCCATAATTTTGTAATCCATTCATCTGTTGATGGACATCTTGGCTGGTTCCATAGTATGACAATTATGAATTGTGCTACTATAAATAGAGATATTCATGCATTACTATGGTAGTTTGGTTTCCATTCCTTTGGGTAGATACCCAGTAGTGGTATAGCTGGGTCATATGGTAGGTTCATTCCCATTCTTCTCAGGACACTCCACACTGTTTTCCAAAGTGGTTGCACTAATTTGCAATCCTACCAACCATGTATCAGAGTTCCTACTCCTCCATATCCTCACCAGCATTTATTATTGTTTGTGTTTTTAATGCTTGCTGTTCTAATTGGGGTTAGGTGAAATCTCAGAGTAGTTTTGATCTGTATCTCTCTGGTTGCTAATGATGTTGAACATTTTTTCATATATTTATTGGCCATTTGTATTTCTTCTTTTGTGAAGTGTCTATTTAGTTCAGTTATCCATTTTTTGATTTGGTTATTTGTTTTTTGAGTTCTGTGTATATTCTAGATATTAGTCCTCTATCAGAGTAGCTGGCAAATATCTTCTCCCATTCCATCACCTCTCTCTTGAGGTTCTTGATAGTTTCCTTTGCTGCACAGAAGCTCTTCAGTTTAATGTAATTCCTTATATTAATTCTTGTTTTAATTTCTTGTGCCTTTGCAGTCTTATTGAGGAAGTTTTTACTCATGCCTATATGTGGGAGCATCGATCCTATGTTCCCTTCAAGTAACTGCAAAATCTCTGGTATAATTTCCAGGTTTTGGATCCATCTTGTGCAGGGTGAGAAAGAATTCATTCAACATAAAAACTGCCTATTCCAAAAGTTAAATGATATGTTTAACCCTGGAGTCAAAACCCTGTTAGAAACTTTTAAATAAGATTTTTCAGATTTCAGAAACCCTACTTTAGCTGGAATTTCAGTTACAAAGAGATCTGAATGGAGCCCCACAGTCAACTCAGGGTCTGGAGCAGTCAACAAGCATAAACTGAGATAAAACATAATAAACTAGGGTAGAAATTAACAAGAAGCAACAGCAGCAGCAGCAACAGTCACTGAGCAGGTTGGCAAAGCCCTAGGATCTCTCGGGAGGCTGAGAACATAAAAACTCTAAAGTAGCACAAGCAGAAATCAAAACAACTATAGCAAAACACTGTGCAAGAAAAGAGAAAATGTTCTGGAGAGAATAATGAAATTCCTGGGAGAGAACAATTGAAAAGGAGAACATGAGATGAAGAATGGTGTTCAGAATGTAACAAAAGTGGTTGAGCTCAGAGGATAAAAATTGAGATCTATTTATTCATTCAAAAAAAATACCTATTAAAAGCCTGTTATGGGCCAGGCCTTATCCTACCCATTTGGGATACAATTGTAAACAAAACTCAACAGTGAACCTTACATCAGATAGTTTCTACGGGAAGGTGAGCTAGGGAAGCAAACACTTAAGAAGAAGTGAGGTGGGAGGTGAGGGAAGAAAAGAAAGAAGGCTTGAATTAAAATACAGCATTTGTGATTAACATTCCTGATAAGTGTATGGTCTACACACGCAGAAGAGGAAGTAGGAAACTCCTTCTAAAATACTAAAGAATGAAATTGCCATCCTTCACAGTACAAATGCTTAAAATATAGCATGAACATTTTCATATATTTATTAGCAAATTGTACTTCTCTTTTTGAGAACTATCTACTTAGTTATACTACCCATTTTTTATTGGGTTGTTTAGTTTTTTAGTGTTGAGTTTTGAGTTTTTTGAGTTATTTATATGTTCTAGATATTGGTCCTTTACTAGAGGAGTAACTGACAAATATTTTTTCATTCTATAGGTTCTCTCTTTAGACTCTTGCTTGTGTCCTTTGCTGCACAGAAGCTTTTTAATTTGATGACATCCCATTTATTGATTCTGTTTTATTTCCTGAGCTTTGGGCACCTCATTGAGAAAGTCTCTATCAGTGCCTATATGTTGGAGAGTTGTTTCTATGGTTTCTCTTAGTAATTACATAGTTTCTTGTCTAATTTCTAGATTTTTGGTCCATCCTCACTTGACCTTTGTGCAGGGTGAGAGACAGATCTAATTTCAATTTTCTACATATGGATATCTATTTTTCCTGGCACCAGTTGTTAAAGAGGCTATATTTTCTCCAGCATGTGTTTTTTGATTGTCAAAAATCATCTGACTATAAGTGTGCAGATTTCTTTCTGTAGCTTCTATTCTATTCCATTGGTCTATGTATCTGTTTTTGTGCCAATACCATGCTGTTTTTGTTACTATAACTCAGTAGTGTAATTTGAAGTCAGGTATTGTGATGCCTCCTGCATGGTTCTTATTGCTCAGAATTGCTGTGGCTATTCTGGATCTTTTGTTGTTTCATATGAATTTTAGAACCATTTTTTCTTGTTATGTGAAGAATGCTATTGGTATTTTGATAGGGATTGCATTGAATCTATAGGTCACTTTAGGTAAAATGGCTATTTTTTTAAATACATTTTTATTTAAATCACCTTTTTCTTTGCAGTACTAGAGCTTGAACCCAGGGGCATTCTACCTCTGAGCTATACACCCAGCCCTATTTTTTTATTCCTTATGTTGCAACAGGGACTCATCAAATTGTGGAAGGCCTCACTAAGTAGCTGAGGCTGGCTACGAACCTGCAATCCTCCTGTCTCAGCCTCCCAAGTACTGGGATTACAAGCCTGCACCACCACGCCTGGCTAATATGGCCATTTTGATGATTTTATTATGCCTATACAAGAATATGGGAGGTCTTTCATTAGCAATCAGGGAAGTGCAAATCAAAACTACTCTGAGATTTCACCTAACTCCAATTAGAATGGCAATCATCAAGAACTCAAACAATAAAATGCTCTGAGGATGTGGGGAAATAGGAACTCTTACATGTTGTTGGTAGAATTATAAATTAGTACAACCACCAAGGAGATCAGTTTGGCAGTTCCTCAAAAAACTAGGTATGGAACCACGATATGACCCATCTGTACCACTTCTCAGTATCTTTCCTAAAGAACTAAAGTCAGAAAAATATGGTGATACATGCATACCCATGTTCATAGCAGCACAATTGACAATAGCTAAATTATGGAACCAACCTAGCTGTTTGTCAACAGATGACTGGATAAAGAAAATATTGTATATACACACAATGGAATTTTACTCAGTTATAAAAAAATTTGCCATTCACATGAAGATGAATGGTACTGGAGAATATTATGCTAAGTCAGATTAGTCAGTCTCAGAAAGTCAAGAATGATATTTTATCTCTCTTATATGGACGCTCAAGAGAAAATAGAAAACATAAGGGACTTTAAATAATGCATAGTGAGATCTGTAGAGTAGTTGAAGTAGGTTAGAGGAGAGAGGGAGGGGAAAAAGAAGGACTGAAGAAGAAAACAGTTAAAATAATATGCCAATATGTGAAGGTATTACTACCAATCTCACTTGTGTGGGGAGAGAAGAGGGGGAACAGGCTAGGATGTGGAAGGAAATATATAAATAGCTGTACACACGCACAGTTTTAATATATTGATCCTCACTATGATGTATAATTGCAATGCACTAATAAAATAATTTTAAAATAAAATAAAATATAGTCTTAAGTCCTTCATAATGAAAGATTGGACTCATCTATCTACTTTAAAAATATTTATCTAATTCACGGCCTTTTGGAGTAGGATAAATGAATTGAAATTTAGCAAACAAATGTTTTATTAATAACCACGGTAGAATAACAAAATGTATCATGGTGTCATTGTTTGCAGATGGGAGTACACTCATTCTCCACAAATTCTCTTGTCATCACAAAGTTCTGAGATTAATCTCCCTCTAGGTGTCTAGACATCATTAGCATTACATATCCAAACTGTATCTCTCGATCATCATATTTAAGATTTATTGCCTCATCTCTCTCTCTAACACATACACACACTGCACACAGACACAAAACGAGCCATTTCAGGAAATCTTTGTTAGTCAGGATTATGGATTTTCCATATCCTACACTCCCAGTTTCATTTCCATCATTCCACTTGTATTTTCAAGGGTCTTTTTGCAGATCATGGATAGCGGATCACTCAGCACAGGGAGATAACAAAGCAGTGACACTTTTAATGTGTCAGCTTGGAAGGTAATTAAATTTGCTTGCTCCAGTTTGCAATAATTGTAGGAAGAAGTGAAGCTCTGCCACAAATAATTTTGGCAGATACCAGTAACTTGGGCTGTGAACTGGGTATTGCAGGAACTCATATGTCAGCCATGGTGATGCCAGTCAAGGGGAACTTTAAGAGTAGAGACCTGCTTGGGGTGAGATGGAGTAATGACCTGCCTGTGCACTGTGCCTGCTGCGCCATTAATGCTGCTGGCTTCCAGTGCTGCTTTGTTTCCTTTTTTCCTTTATCTCAATCTCATCAGCCTGATTTTTACCTACATAGAAAAATCTGGGTCTTAATTCTAATGCCACAATATATTAGCTGTGTTTTTCTGGGCCAGTACCCTTATCCCTCTCAGCATCATTTCAGTCATCTGCAAAATGGGCATAATGATATCCTGTATCTAGCACAGTTCTGTTTTGTTTTATTTTGTGAGGATTAACTTATGGAATGGAAATAAACAGCTTTCACAATGCATCCACTCTGCCATTCATTCAATAAGGATTTATCTGATATCATGCTCACCATTGCATAAATATGATAGTTACTTTTATTATCATCATTACTAATGAAAATATCATGTTTTAAGGTATATCAAGAAATGTGCTATGAATAAAAGGGATCGGAAAATAGCAGAGGAGGGTCTCTAACTCTCCTTCAGAAGAAGTAGCCATATTGACTTATATCTATGCAAACATAATCTTTCTTTTTTAAATATGAAGAAAATAAAACCGGAATCGGTTTATAGAGATTCCCAAGTTTCTACAGCAAATAGCAGTTTTACTAAAAGCCAATTCAGTGCCATTTCTTGTAGAGATAAGCCAAACAGTGCTCTGTAGTATTACAAGATGACTTTCTAAACCAATCCAGCATTAGTCCTGTGTAATAGAGAAAGGAAAAAAACATAGGGGAACACATCCGTATGAAATATATACATGTCTTCTGCAGTCTGATAAATTGTTTTTATACAAACCCAAACAGTTCCCAGCAGATTTGTGAGTCACTAAAAAATAAGAAAGATGTCTGATCGGTCACCAGATTCTGCTCTCCAATCGTGTTTGATTTTGCCACCAGAGATTAGTTCATAAAGGGGACAGGCCCCATTCTTCTTACTAGAGGAAAGAAACATTGCCAACCCTCACCACTATGTGTCTGTATCCTGCAAATTGCAATGAAATCATTTTCTGTGCATTTTAAAGGAATCACCTTATCCCTGTTATCTTTTTTTTTACTTTTCCCTTCAAAGTTATCCTTCTCATAAAACCCTTTTTCATTGTCTAACTCTGTCATAAAATGAGCATGATGAATCACTCATCCAATGCATCTGTAATGCATCATAGAAGAGAAATTTAATCTGCAAAGGTCAATCAAATCTTTTGAAATGAAAATTTGTCAAAAAGGCTATGGATTTGTTTCTGAGACAAACAAAGAAAGCACATAGTTTTCTACTGTGTTCGATGGGTATAGTGTGTACGGTACACGCATGCATACACACAATCTTGGCCTAGATTTAGTGTTTTCTCACAACTGAGACTATTGTAGCTTCTCCATGTCAACACAGAAAGTAGGAGGTGGAGCTCTGCTTTTGACCCAACTCCAAAGTGTGTATTCTTACCCGCTATAAGTCTTGTGAAGTTCATTTTTCTCCTGAAATCTGTCTGTTTTTCATCTAGATTGGGTGTTACACATTCCATAGCCTAGAGCTACACTGGCCAAATGGGGTGGAGTGGGAGGCAGAGGAATTCTGAGGAAGTAGAATAGCAGACAACTAATGCACAGAATCGACTCCACCTACACAGACCATCACTCTGAAGAAATCCATAAACAGTGTGGATTTAGCTTAAAATCCCATTAGATTATTAAATACATACTCACCAGAAGAGGTGATAGTCAATTAAATAGGAACTTGTTCCAAAACCTTTTGCCTATTTTTTTCTTTGTCTAATAGTCTCACACATTAGAATGACTTTATCAAATATCTGAAATCAACTAAATTTTTGACATTTGCTTTTATTAAATAATTTGTGTTCATCAGCCTTGGGATAGTTCTTTTTTTTTTCTTGCCATGCAGACAACTTTCTAGGTTATTTGTTCCTTGGAAATAACTCAGTAGAGATTGTAAATATAGTGAACTTTACCATCTTCTGCCTTGAAGTGTGTTTCTGAAAAAAAATAAGTAAATAAATCATGGCTCCAGGTAATTCGACCCGACTCATTTTTCACCATACTGGAAAAAAAAAGAGGACAATGTGGAAACTATATTTTTTATCTCCTTTATCTTTAAAATATTACATTTTAAAAATAAAAATAATATGTACCTGATAATTATTACTGAATAGAATTTACTTGGATTCTCTTCAAATGTAAAGGTAACATGTATTTTTTTCTTCTAAACAATTCAGTGAAGTTTGATACTGACAGGATATTGATTGGTTGGGAATATCCATGACTCTCCTTCCTCAGTTAAAGATACAGAAATGGATCTCTGGAAGGAAGGACTTCACAGGCCTTGTGACCTACACACAGAGGCATCACAGAGATTTAGGTGTATGGCTCATAGGGTCTTCATTTCTGTCACAAACTTGCAAAATTAAGACTCTTTCCTCTTTTTGAGGATTGAAGTTAGCCAGTAAATGAGACACACATTCTCACTAAAACACTAATATGAAAAAATTACTCACTATTGGCCATATTGTCTTTGAAAAACAGGCAAATTTATTTGCCTATAGTAGATAAACACAAATTCAGGAAAATAAATTGAATGTTCAAAACTGCTAGAACTTTAACTCTAATTTGAACCAACATCTGCCCAATAGGGAATGATTCCACTGACTTTCTTTGCTTTCAAAATCATCTTACCAATGCAATAGGCAGTAGTTATAAAAATTACTACACAGAACTTCCCCCTGCTCCACACTCCCCATCTCCTACTCCTACTTTCTGGCTTGTTGGGTCAGATCCAGGTTCATGTTTGTCATACACAAAAGTGATAAGGACAAAGTACAGCCAGAAACCAGTCCACACTTACCCTGGGGCCATCCAGTAGGATGGGTTCTGTTTAGGGCAGGAGCCGTGTGTGTTGTGTGGTGGTTAGGATGGAGAAGGTAACAGGGACGATGTGCCAGCAATGGGACTAGGTGGATAAGGCAAAGGGAAAGTTTTTGTTTGAGGTTTTGTTTTTGTTTTGCAGTGCTAAAAGTGTGAATGATTAAAGAAAAAAACACAATAGCTATATATCTACAGTTTGGAGACATTTTTTTTGAAACTGAGAATATTTGATATGGAAAAAGAAAACTTTAAAACTCTTTGTTAAACATTAAGCATGTAATTTCAAATATCTGCTATAGATTGGATCTTAAATGTCCCCCAAAAGCCCATGTGTTAAATACTTGGTCCCCAACATGGAGCTCTTAGAAAGTGGTGGAGACTTTAAGAGGTGGGGCCGAATGAAAAGTCTTTAGGTCACTGGGGGCGTGTCCATGAAGGGGATTGTGGGAATGCAGTCCGTTCCTCTCTCCCTTTCTTTCCCTTGTTTGCCTTCAGGTGAGCAGTTTTGTTTTGTCATGCACTCCCCCTTACCATGATGCGCTGCTTTACCACTGGGCCAAAAGCAACAGGGTTAGTCCATCATGGAAGGGAACCTTTGAAACTATGAGACAAAAGAAACCTTTCCCTTTTATAAATTGAATAGCTCAGGTACGTGTCTTAGTAATGGAAAGCCGACTACCGCAATATTCAAATCCTAGCCACCTCAACTTTGGTGTCTTCTTAAGACACCAAATAAAGATTTCAATGACTTTTAATGGCACTTATTTTAGTCAGGATTGCTATTTCTATGAATGTGAGACCTCTAAGTAAATCCTCCTTTTTGCATTGGTAACTTATTTTTATTTATTATTTATTATTTATTTATTTGTTTATTCATTCATTTATTTTTTGCAGTACTGGGGATTGAACCCAGGGGCATTCTAACCTCTGAGCTACATCCCCAGCCCTATTTTTTATTCTTTATTTTGAAACAGGGTCTCACTAAGTTGTGGAGGGCCTCACTAAGTAGATGAGGCTGGCCACAAACCCGGATCCTCTGGTCTCAGTCTCCCAAGTACTGGGACTACAAGTGTGCACCACCACACCCAGGTGCACTGGTAACTTCTAAGGCAATGGTTTCCAACAGTCCCTCCATCTCCTTTTTCCTCTCCGAAAACAAAAAAATTTTAAAAAATTTGTAGCAGGGACCTTTTTCTTTTTTTTTTTTTTGGTACTGGGGATTGAACCAGGGACATTCTATTATGGAACTAAACCCCCAACCTCCAGACCTATTTTATTTTTTATTTTGAAACAGGGTCTCACTAGGTGAGAGTCTCATTAAATTGCTGAGGCTGTCCTCAAACCTGCGATCCTCCTGTCTCAGCCTCCCAAGTACTAGGATTACAAGAGTGTGCCACTGTGCCCAGCTAGGGACTATCTTTTAAAAGAGTATTCACATATGATGAGATCCTTTTACTGCACTCAAAGATTTAATGATTTTCCACTTTAAAGAGCTGATGTAAATTGACAAGAAAACCACTGAGTTTGCACTAGTAAATAGAAAAAATATAAACATTTCATAAAAGAGGAACTAGTAATATTATAAACAAATGTGAAAAATGATTCATGTTTTAGTACTGACTATTTGACAATATTTGTAGGACATAAGATTCTGTGAGAGAGCTTTTCCATATTGATGCTTGGCTTCTGAGCATTAGTGCTCCATTTCCTTGGAGTGGCCCCACTTCCCAAAATTCTCCTATTGATAGGACACCGGAGGCTTCCTCTTACTGCTCCAGCAAACCAGGAAGGAAGTAAGTATGTGGCCTAAGCTGGGCCAATAAGATGCTTATTTCTAAAAATTTGACTCTGGACTGTAATCACAGAAGACAGAAGAAATGGTGGGAATTCATCCATTATAGCAATGACTACTGAATACACCATGCTCTTAAAACCTCCTGCAGCTACCAATCTGTCTTCAGTATCACTAAGAATACTACCCACCATATACATTTAAGAAATTCCCTTTTCAGTTAAATTAGCTGGAATCGATTATACTATCTGCATTTAAATAACTATAACAGTACACATGTTTAGGCTGCATTTTAAAACTCATTTTTCTTCTGAATTATCTGATTGTGCAGAAGTGACACTTGAATGCAATGAACTGTTCTTTCACATGTATGTTATCATAGCAAACAGCTAACTAAGATCTAGTAGTCATGCCAGGCATGGTAGTGCATGCCTGTAATCTTAGTACTTGAGAGGCTGAGAAAGGAGGATCACAGGTTTGAGGCCAGCCTCAGCAATTTAGCAAGACCCTCAGCAACTTAGCAAGATCCTTAGCAAAATAAAAAAAATTAAAAAGGGCTGGGGGTGTAGAGGTAGAATGCACCTCTGCTCAATCCCCAGTACACACACACACACACACACACACACACACACACACACACACACATATATATATATATATATATATATATATATATATGTTATAGTACTCATGATACAGTCATCCTTTAAATGTGAATATACATACAGTTGGTGGGTGGGTTTACAACTTCCTCACTATCAGTATGTACGAGAATCATACATTTTCTTAACTGCTCCATTAAGAGCTTTGCCTAGATAGAATCCCTGAAAGACAAATGGGCTGAGAGCTACTTAAATGGCCATGCAAGGTCCTAAACCTTGTCTTTGATCTTTCTACCAAGCAAAGACTAGTCAATGGACCAGCATCATCACCCAAACACTTGTCACAAATGCACACCTTGAGGCCCTACTCTTGACCTGTTAAAACAGAATCTGCATCTTAAAAATGTCCACAGGATATGTGCACATTAGAGTTTAAGAAATTCTATTCTATCTCCCTTTTCATTAATCATTTTACACTTTGCAACTTTGGTCTCTACTGAGAATACACTAGTACAATGCCTATATATAGATCCTTCTAAATCACTTTTTTTAATATGCTCTTACTAGTACATTACAGTCTCACATCATAATGTAAATCATGTTGACCTTAACATACATGCACACAGCCCTTGGTGCTCCCCTGCCTCCCCATCTCACCCCTTCCCAATACAGAGTCCTGAGATTGACATTGGTATTTTCGCATATGTACACATAGTCAATGGTAATATCAATTTTTTTCATTTCACTTTCATTGTCATCTTGAGAACCTTGGGCACATGGTTGTTGCTTTTCATTCTAGAAAAGCAACAATGGAAGCCTAGAAAGGCTGGCTGTGAGGTCACCAGCTGTTCAGTGGTACAGTCAGGATTAGCACACAAAAGCCTTCACGTACAGAATTGGCATTGAGTCTTGGGTGATCATCCCTTCAGTAATCTAAGTAGGAATAGTTTCAGTAACATCTCATTTAAAAGATTTACCCAACTTCCGCTAGATCTACCTGTGGGGCAGGATCTTGCACCTTCAAAATTCAGCTGTTGAAATTGTCTTAGCTTTTATAAAATACTATGATTTAAAATAGCCTTTTTATATGGTTGAGTCTAGAAAAAAGAGAATATTTTCATCTTTTCTCACAACAGCCCTTCAAATATTAGAAGATAGTTAGCTGGTCCCTCATTACATCTTTTCTTGTCCAGGGTGAGTTATTTCAACCATTGACTGATGACAGATTAATCTTTCATCTTGATCATCCCTTTAAAGAACACTCAAAGTAAGTGTGGTTCCTAAAAAAAAAAATTCCAAAATCATCTAATATTGTCTGGCTAGCATAAGGTACAATAGGATAATTACCTACAATAGAACAATCCAGCCATTCTAGTTTTATTAAGGCTGCCTAAGGGTTAGTCAGCCTTGATAACATTAATTAATGTTCCTAACTTACACTGAAATTATCTCTTCATTTTCATTTCAGGTTCCCCTCCTTTTATTTTGGAGCTAATATTTTCTGTTGTTGTTGGTGGTGGTGAATTTTTGTGCCTAAATACAGAATATTAATTCTTATTCAATGACATCATACTGGTTGCTGATCATCATTTCAGACTCAGCAGGTCATTGAAATCATGACGTTACTGTGAAGATCAGACAATGGAGTCAGATTTTCTACTCTGGGATAGACAAAATCAGCGCTTTCTTTCTCTCATCCTCACAAACAAACATCCCAGACCCAAATAAATCTCTAAAGATCTGCAAAAAATTAGCAATCATCATTCCACTACAAGCCACAGTCCCACTAAGAACTGTGGAGATTGTGAGAAGCCAGCTCATCACCCTCCTCTTTGAGATTTCCAAGTCATCTGAGTGATAGATAACAGATTCAGGTTGGCACCAAAACATAAACTTTATTGCTTACAAAAATACCTGCAATTTAAATTAGAAGCCAAAATTAACTCCCTCCTTCTTCTTTATGGGAGGCTTCCCTGTGCTAACACATGGGAGACAGGAGCTGAGAACTCATTCAGTCTGCATATAGATACCTTGGAAAGAGAACCAGTGAGAGGCAAGAAGGGGACACTTCTACTGGATGGAGCACACCTCCCAGTCTCACTGACCAGAGCCATCACTCCTTCTCTAAAAGACGGGGAACAAGAATGTTCCTCCAATGTGTTCTCTGCTGGGTGTTAGGTGTAGATGTTGACTCCTCTGGAAATAGAAGGAATGAAAAAATGTGTCTTCCCTAAAAGGAGCTGTGGAGCAGGGTGTTTACCCTGTCAAGCAGGCTGTTTACCATCTCTTGCATGAGATTTATTCATTTCTCTTTTAAATCCTTTGCAAATACCACTGCTTGATTAGAATCTGTCTCCCTTCCCCCAAAACAAATCTCCCTGTATCTCTATGTAGTTAAAGAAATTGCATTATTTGGATCATCAAACGTTGAACAACTAAAAATCACTCTTTTAACCTTCAAATTGTTTCAAAGGCAGATGCACAAAATTCAAATCGCTGCTCTTCATCAGAGGGAATGGGGCTCCGAGGTGAGCAAACACCGTGTGTGTGAAACACAGATTTAGAGGCAGTTGGAATACCTTATTCTGTTTCCCTGGGAAAAAAATTAATACTTCTCAAAATATCAGTGCAGGTATTAATCAAGATATATGCATAGAAAAAATGTAGGTAACAATTACTTTAAAATCTCAGAAATAAAATTATCAGTATATGTGTCATATCAATTTTAAAGGTATAGGTTTAAAATAATTTTACTCTGAGATTTATATCTCCTTAGGGTGGTTTGAAAAATTGAATATCCATTCAACTGTAGAGGATTGATTCTGCATCTTGCTTACTGTGAATGATGCTGCAATAACGTGAGAGTGCAGATATCTCTACGAGGTGTTGATCCCATTTCCTTTGTATATATACCCAATAGCAGGATTGGTGGATAAAATGGTATTTCTATTTTTAATTATTGAGGAATCTCCATACTGTCTTCCATAATGGCTGAAATAATTTACATTTCCACCAACCCTGTCTAAGGTTTCCCTTTCCTTCACATCCTTTCCAACACATACTATCTATTGACTTTCTGATGATAGATGTTTGAGCAGATATGAGGTCACATCTCATTGCAGTATATTTTGCATTTCCCTGATGATTGGTGATGTTGTAAGGTTGTTTTTTTTTCACATCCTGTTGACCATGTGAATGTCTTCTTTTGAGAAATTTCCATTCCAGTCCTTTGTACATTTTTATTGAGCTATTTATTTGCATAATGCATACTTGAAAATTGCTGAGCGTAGATCTTAAATGTCCTTGCCACAAAAGCATGATAAGAATGTGAGGTGACGATATATGATCAGCTTGATTTAATCATTTCACAATATCTACATATATCAGAACATCATGCTGTACACCATAAATAGATACAATTTTTATTTATCAATTATGCTTTCATAAAGCTAAAAAATATGTAGACTAGGGATCAGCAATCACTTTCTTTAAAAGGCCATATAGTAAGTGTTTTAGTTTTTGAGGTCCATTTAGTCCCTTTCAGAGCTGCTCAACTCCGCTCTGACATGTGAGTTAGAAAGTAACCATTGACAATACAGTTTGCTTATTGCAACCCCCTTGTATTCTTTATGAAGCATCATTACTTTTTATCTACATGGTTTCCCAACTTTTGCCTCTTAAACATGTTTCAATATCTCTACTATTGTAAAGAACTTCAATTTCTAAAAGTTTTATATCATTTATGCTTAGCAGACAACTTATTTTTTCACAAGACAAACTTTTTTCTTTTCCCCTTCATTAATTTGGTTCAGCTCTTCTGGACCTCTTGAACATAACAAAATGCATAAAATAAATTTTTCTTCATAAAGAATACAAAGCATGATTCTGACATCATGCACTTTTTTTTTTGCAGTACTGGGGATTGAACCCAGGGGCATACTACCTCCGTGCTACACCCCCAACCCTATTTTTTGTATTCTTTATTTTGAAACAGGGTCTCACTAAATTGTGGAGGACCTCACTAAGCTAAGACTGGCCATGAACCCAGATCCTCTGGTCTTAGCCTTCCAAGTACGGGGATTATAAGCATGGGCCACCACGCCTGGCTCATCATGCACATTTAAATAATCAGGGGCGTATTAGATGTTTGATGGATGATATATTAGATAAAAATTCTTTGGTCAGTTAATTTGTTACGAAGAATCTGGAATTGTGAAAAAACTCTGTGTTAAGTAAGAAAAACCTATAGTTTCAACTCCAGAGAGTTAAGAAGTATCTGTTCATATTCTTAATTTTTATTTTAATATGCCTATTCTATAGATCTCCTTGAGAAGATAATAAGTAAAATAAGTGGAAAGTTAATAATATAGTACTTCTATTGATATATTAATATTATATGTTCTATGATGTTAATTAATATGGTATATTAATAAATTCATTAATAATTAGTATAATTTTTACTATATTAACATTTTATTGTTCAAAAGACAGCTGAAAGAACATATGCATTCTCTTGGAATTAATTGAGATCTAAAGATTGGAAAGAAACTTTTTCTGGAAAATGAAAATTCTACATTATGTTTGAAGGTAAAATGATGAAAACCTGTATCTCTTTTTCTATGAACATTTCTCACTGTAATCCAACTTGAGATGCTGAGGATTTTTTCTTTGTCCCACTTCTTTCCCCAAAGAAACATGTAGGGACAGAGGAGGTGGTCTGTGAAGGAAGACTACATTCACATTCACATTGCTACTTTTCCCCCTAGAACTTTTGTCCTACTGCCCTGCCCATTGACTAATGCCATCTTTCATTTTCGAACATTGATAAAAGTTCTGCAGCAAAGTTATTATATTAGAAAATTTATCAAGGTGATCAGGAATGAGTTTCTCTGCAATCATTGATGATGGTGAAATAAATTCAATCAACCAGGCAGGTTAACCATTCAGACACTCTGCAAACTCAGACTTCACTTTTCATCAACTGTGAAAGATAGAAGAAGAGATAGAAAAAGAGAACAAGATGCCCAGCCAAGACGCTCTCAGGTGGTCTATGGAGGGGTGGCTATGATGGTGGTCAGGAGTCTGAAGAACTTCTAAGGAAAGGTAAGAACGTATTTCTCAAAATATGGCCCTCTTGCAATGTACATAAGAATCTCTAAGCTTAATTATTTAAGATGAATATTCCAGTTTACCACTCCAGTATGACTTAATTAAAATCTCTAGAATTGCAGTCTAAGTATCTGTCCTTCTATCTAGTCGCCACTAGATGAATTTTACACATGTGTAACCTTCACAAGTGCCGGATCAGTGGTTCCTGCTGTATAATTTTCTACTGCCACTCGAGACTTGAAATAAAGACCCATGGGTCTTAGTGAGGTCTTGTGCTTATTTGAAAGACAGCTCCTTCAAGTCTATTTGCACAAAAGTAGTGACCTTCCTTACCTTGGAATTGTTGAGCTTGGCAGATCAAGAATTCCCTGAATTATGTATAAAATGTGGAGTGTTTGTGTATTTTTCTGAGTGGAAGACCTTGAACTTTCATCAGATTCCCAAATAGTTCCCTACCTGCCCTCTAAATCTAAGAATCACTGGACTAAAGAAATCAAGCTTGTTTAATTGCAACTGATAAATTCTATTGGAGACATCAATTAGCACGGTCAGAAAAGCAGGTCATTTGCTCCATAACAAGAAGAATTAGTCCTTAAAATGTTTCCCTAGCTTTTTAATCCTTAGTCTTTCATTTCCTAAATTATTACCCGCTTTTTAAGTAAAATGCCATGCACATTCATCGTCAACCTAATATCAGAAGCCTGGTTCTAAAACTTCTATCAACTGAGTGCAAAATTCATATCAAGGGTGGGAAATAGCTAGACTTTTGGCCACAAAAATATACCCTCTATTTTATAACTATCTGTCAATCACAGCTGTTTTTTCAATAAAAAGGAAGAGTCTTTGTGTCTGAAATCACACTTCATATTCTTCTGGCACTATCTATCTCACTGGAAATGTAGGTCTCCATTATTGGATGGTGGTCTCTGCACAAAGAGGTCAGTTATAACAAAAGAAGGAAACTCAGTGAAAGTGAATAAGGATAAGAATCCACAGCTTTTCATAACTCTGCAACTCTGGGTTAGTGATAAAAAGTTCTGTTTATGTGCGGTTAATAATATTGTGTCAAGGAAGACAGGAAGGAGGAGGAGGAGAAGGAGAAGGAAAGGTTTTTGTAATGTGGCTCTGACAGAAGAGAAAATCCTTCATTTAATATATACCTAACCTGAAAACAAATAACCAATATTTTTTCTCTACAGAGAATCAAAACTTACTATATGTTAGCATAATAGTACAAATAGTAAATGTAGGTGGGAAAGAATACTCAATTCTCTTTGAATACAAAGGAGATAAAGCATTAGACTCAACAAAACTGCTTCTAAACCAAGTCCAAGGACACTGCAGAGATGCCAAACCTCTCATGATAGTTTTCTGCTTCTGTTGATCACTATCTACCTCCTATTTCTATTCTGTAGCAATGTTTGTGACACATAGAGAACACTCAATAGATAGCATTCCATGGGTACATGAATTACAGATAATAAACTAAAAAATATGGTAGAGATTCCAGTTATATTAGTTGAGGTAGACATAAGATCTATAAAAGCTGGGATTCCAGCTGAGGTAGGAGGATCAAATGTCTGAGACCAGCCTGGGCAACTTAGCTAGACTTTGTCTCAAAATAAAAAAAATAAAAGGGACTGAGGATGTAGCTCTGTGGTAGTGTCCCTGAGTTGAATCCTGTGTGTGTGTGTGTGTGTGTGTGTGTGTGTGTGTGTGTACTTATATATGTGTATGTGCATGTGTGTGTATATACATATATATACATATATACACATGCACACACATATACATGAAAAATTCTCAATGATCTAATACATTACTTTTACTTCAGACAAAGAGTAATTTGTGACAATAACATGTTCTATTCCATGCAGCAAT